>JAZHYW010040447.1:0-278013 GCA_037355805.1 Ixodes ricinus | reverse complement strand
CGTGAAAAGGTTCGTAGATAACTTCAAAGTTTCGAAGACATTACCATTAAACATTCTTTATGACAATATTGACCTGACAAAAACACATAAAATCTCTGTTTATTTTTATTTTATTTTTTTATTTTTTTACATTTGAAGAAAGGGTGCTTTAGCTGAATTTTGCAAAACGTTTCTGCGGAGGATTTGTGATGAATAATTTTTAAATGTCAAGAAAATATTGATCATAAGTAATGCATGATTTTAAGAAATGAACCCAGAAATGAAACATTTAATGGTTTTAAAGAAAGAATGACGAAAAGTTTTCATTCATAGCCCTCCATGTCAGATCCACAGCCGAGGTAATATTCGCAATCTCTCTTCTGCCGGGACTATTCCTCCTATTTAAGGAGAATGAGACATCGGCACTTGTCTTCGTTGAGCATTGCCACGGGGTTGGTTTGGGAAAATTTCATAAGAGCTCTCGTCGTCGTCAATTGTCAAAAATGATTATTGCATCACGATGACGTTCCTCGCCCACTGAGCAATGAACACTCTTGCTTATTCATTGGACCTATACAAGCATGAATTTATTGCAGCTTCCGCTATAATCTTCTTATTTGGCACACCGGGACTACTCTCTTTTGTCTGAAAATCAAGGTCTCTCATCATGAAGCAGATTCTATGATGAAATTTTTTTTTATGCTGTGAACAGCGCTTTGCGAAAGCTAGAAAAGCTGATTTTGATGAATGTGTTGAAAGATGAGTTTGTCGCGTTAGAAAATATGTCGATATAGTGAAAAATATGAGAGAAAAGTCTGAATCGAAATTGTGCAGATGAATGAACCGTACTTGATCGAATGAAACAAATTCTACAAGAAGCCGCCGAAAGGCAAAATATTTCGCGGAGCCGGAGTTTAAACTCAGGACACTCAATATCCCGTCGCGTGGGCCAACAACTGCACTGGATATTGGAATTGAAAGGCTCGTGCTGCAGACCCAGAAATCCTGGGTTCAATCCCACCCTACCCGTTTCGATCTGGAAGACCACCGTACCGGCGTGCGGTCGTCTATCGGTACTGCGTGGTGCACGTTAAAGCCCCGGCCAGCGGTTGTACTGCGCTGGCTAAATTGCTCATCTACAGCTGAGACACCAGACACTCACTGAGGTAGACTAACTTCCGGCTGAATAAACATGCGCACAACAATTTGCTTGGATATTGGGATTCTTGGAGTTCAAATCCCGGCTCCGCCAAATATTTTGTCTTTCGGCGGCTTCGTAGAATTTGTTTCATTCGATCGAGTACTGTTCTGCATATGTTGATTGCTTTCTCATTGGATACGACGTACGGTGATAGAAAGTGCCCGTGACGCATAAACTGTATTTTTCATGTAAACAATGTTTTTTTTAACGAAGTCCGCAAAACGTTTGATTTCCCCTGACTGCACCTGGTTTCTTGGTTTTCAATTTGGACACTTTGGGCGTTTCATGCCTGTCAAGTTTGAACACTCGCCTCAGTTGCTAGGTGGCGGAAGCTGCTTGCCCTGATTGAAATAGCTCAATCGGCCGTATACGCAGCCACTTATCCATCCGTTCATCGTATATACATTACAACCTCGCGACGATTCGGGCTTCCGAAACGTTCATTCTTACCATCACCTTTCCTCCGAACTTTTTTTGTTCTACTCACTCCAACAGCGTCTCTTTCGCGCAGTATGTTTGTTTGATTTCGGCATCAAAACATTGACATACCGTGACGGGCACAAAAGGGACGGATCGCCGCCTTGCCGTAGCTGCTCCTCACTGCGCGTGCGCAGGATAGGTTGGATCATTAGTGGCCGCTTCTTTTGAATAGAGAGAGCATTGTGGCCCGTCATCTCGCTTTTTCGGAGGGGACTCGAGTTCCCGAAAGCTCGTGATCCGCGAACGTATGTAGACAGACATTCAGCCGTTGTCACCGCTGCTCGCCTCTTCGCCTCGTCTTTTCCTGGGTTCCGTCTCTAACCCCCTGAAATTCTTGGTATATTCTATACTTCGCTCACTACTAAACTGACAATGCATTGGGATCTGCGCGTACGCCGAACCAATCAACCGCCTCTTTCTCAGCGTCTGAGCCTACTTTCTCCGGGTGGACATCGACGGGATCGGGATCATGTGATCAAAGATCGACGTATGACTGGTTCAACGAGCACGTAGCTTCCATCGCACTGTCAGCTTGCGGGTGAGCGGAGTGCAGCCACTAAGGAAGACACGGCGCTCTCATTAGGGAGGCACGGAGCGGCTGTTTAGTTCGGCGGCTCGAAAGGGTTTGGAACTTAAGTGGCGTCTGTCTACTGGGCCAGCTGTCACCCACAGCCGCTTTGTAGCGGAAAACCGTAATGTTCGCTTTTAGTTGTTCCTTTTTTTATTTTTTATTTTACACTTTTTGCCGGGAATTGCACGGTTGGCGTTTTTTTAGGCCTTAGTGTGGACGATGCATGTGCACATTTCTCTTCCCTGCATAGTAATGCGTATATTCACCGGGAAGTGGGAACCATATATCCGTGCCTATGTCTCGAGCTTCATGTCCACCGACAAGTTTGTTCTCGTGCTCATTTTTTTAAGGTTAATAATTTAATTATTTGATTTCATTATCTTCAAAGAAACCGCAATACTCATTGCAAAAAGTTATATTGGACTTCTAATTTATGTTACGTTTTAATAAAGGTCAACAGACACCGAGAAGGAGGGCATCGCCAATAGCCCAAATTATAGACCGGTCCAATAAAGACATTCTGGTCGGTGTCGCCTTGGGTTTTCGTGCATATAGCGCATGTATTGCTCTCACTTAAAAGCGACCAACACGCTCAAGTTGGACTGTGAATATTGCATGGTGATCCTGAATCGTCCGTCAAAGCAGTGGACGCGCACGTCTTCGGAAATTCCACAGGGCGCCTCGCACATCTTGTTACAGACAAGCGCTTCGCCCTTGTGTCTTTTTGAGCCCTTCCTGGGTATGTGCCCGTTATAGAACACTGCTCTCATTATGGAAGATCCAGTTTGCCTGTTTACTCGTTTTTAATGTAAACGCTCACTCCGTCAGATTTCATGGCATGTTTATGATAGTCGCTGAAAGGATGAGAACGGCTGGTATTCCCGGCCTCCAGCTTGTGCTCTTCGCCTTTCGTCGCACTCTGAAGTGTTGGGCGTTCACGCTCGAGGCTCATGCCGAACTGTTATCGAAGGTAGTATGCTCGCCCTGGAGACGGGACAACCTGAAAGGCCTCTCTGTCGCTCTTATTCTATCAGTGGCTACAATGGCTGCTCACCATGCAGTGTGGCAGCAGGACAATAAGAGTGCCTGCGGGTCCGCTTTTGTTCTTGTTGTGTTTCTCTGGAGGAGTGTATTGGAGCTTCGCGCCAGGGGAGGTTAAAGCCGTGCGGTGTCACGACCTCCCGAAAGTGGCCCCCGGCCTGTGTGACTTACTCTCGCACAAGAAAAGAGTGCCCTACGGGTGAACGACGGCAACATTGTCTCGAGGCACAGCCCTTCCAGCACCCCGCCTCCTCCACACAAAAACTAGCAAAGCTCAGCCGGGCTCTGGCTTGGAGACGGCACGCCGCGCTCCGCCTCGGGACCCCCAAATTCGCACCTAAGCGAGCCCCGCCATTGGCCCGTCCCCCGGGGCGGCCTTTTCCCGTTCGGCCGCCAATGGGCGTAGCCCGACTAACAACCGCGCACGGGTTGACAGGCGTCGGCGGTAGCAGCAGCAGCAGCAACGCACGGGCCTTTTGTCTCATCCGCGTGCGGCTTAGCAAGTGTCCCGTGCGGGGATCGCGGTTGGAAATAGCTGCGCCGCTTTTCTCTTTCTTTTATTGTGTCCCACCGCGAGCGCGCGCGAGAAGCAGCACCGCCAAGCAGCTCCGCCGGTGCAGCGGTAGCAGTAGCGGCCGCGGCCATCCCTCGGCGACCTCATTAATTGTAGCGCTTGTTGTTCTTCCCACGGGCCGAGGCGCCTCCGGAAATAGAGGCCGCTTTGGCATGGGGCATCAAAAATAAACGGACCAGCCGAGGAGCCCCGTGCGCTGGCGTGAACAGCGACTGGCGGAGTCCGTGCTCCGCGTTCCCTTCCGGGGGTGGCAGGTGCGGAGTTGCACTGTCGCCGAGATCAGTCCGTGATGTTGGCTGGACGCGCTCTGACCCTGTGATTTATGACCCCTCCCTCCCTTGCCCCCTTCGCACATTCCCCTGGAACATCCACAGTCTATGAGTCGAATATCCCCCCCCCCACACACACACACTCCCCGAAGTTTCTCACAAACCATATGGTAAACATCGGGGATTGGTGGCCGAGTATGTTAGCGCACTGCAGCTTGGAGCCCGTGGAGCGACATCTTTCGCTGCAGAACCCAGTAATCCTGGGCTCAATCTCCATCACTACCCGTTTCGATCGGAATGAGCAATGTACCGGCGTGCAGTCGTGTATCACTACTGCGTGGTGCACGTTAAAGACCCAGGACAGCGGTTGTACTGCACTGGCTAAATTTCTCATCTACAGCCGAGACACCAGACGCCCCTGAGCTTGCCAAGACTTCCGGCTCTATGAACATACACACGAGACAATCACTTTTTTATATCACCATCTCCTCCGGCCCCTAGGTCCCTCTGTGAAATATGTAATACCCCCCCCCACCCCATCCCACTCAAAAACCGCACCCGAAGTGGACTGTAACCTATTCACGCGTGCTACCGACCCAGGTAGCCCATGAAGGGGGTTTACGTGCACAAATTGCACTGGGGCAGCCTCTGAAACACCCCTTGAATGCCCCGTTGTTGTTGTTGAAGCGATGTTTATTAGGAAATCGACGTTGTTGTTAGTTGCGCTCTGGGCGCACATGTCCGTGTGGCGCGTGTGCATGCCCGATTCGGGCTGCCATGCTATACCCCCTTGGGTCCGACCTCGGTTATGCGAGGGCAAAGTTAGCGTAGTTGTGGGCAAAGCGAGTGCACTCCTACTTGGCAGTACCCCCGTGGGTCCCACCTCGGCTACACATGGGCATGCCCAACTTGGGCTACCCGTGCAATGAGCTCGGCTATACGTGGGCAGGCATAGCGCAAAAGTGGGCTCCACGGGGTCACCGCATGAGCTTGCCGAACTTTGGCTGCCCATGCTATGTCTCCGTGTGTGCCACCTCGGCTATACAGGGCAAAGTTAGCATAGATGTGGGCTCCAAGGGAGCGAAGCGTTGGCATGTCCAACTAGACTGCCTGTGCAAATCCCAAATGGCACTTTTCGCTTTTATGCATTGCACGTTTTTGAAATTTCACTTAAAAGATCGACTTAATTTGATACCACTTCACCGAATATTGTCATTTAAACCGCGAGAAAGAAATTTTAGGTTTGCAAACCTTTATTACTAACTTACTGCGGGTATGTAGAGAAGGCCGTTTTACGCTGGGTGGAATTCTTTACGCAGGGTTGTAGGGTGAATTCCAAACACGCTCGTCGGAATGTCTTTATCAAACTCGGTGTCTGCAGCCGACTATGTCTCCCAATTCAATATCCAACAAGATTTTATATGAAATTGTGCACAGTGTTTTGCTCCATTTCGTTCACTTGAAATTCCCAATTTTCGATGATATTGCTTGAGACGTTTTAGCGATCTATCAAAATGTATTAAAATGGTTATTATTTTTACTATGCACACCGGAAAAGTGAAACATGCTCAATTTGGGACGCACTGCAATGCTCCACGTCGTAGGAAGTATGGAGTTACTCCGAACGTAATCAGGTTCCCGGGGGGACCTCATGTTGGTTGCCCACGTAGGCCTACTCTGGGTTCCCCAGGTAGCCCAGGTGGGCTACCTCGGGATGGTTAGATACCACTTATATATGAGGGGTCCGCCTTTGATTCTGCTGGGGCCCCAGACTCGCGAAACACTAAGTCGGGGCCGAAATTTACGAGGGCAAGCAAACATTGGGTTATCGCGACGATGATGCAGCGCTTTTGCGCCCTTTCCAATCGGCGTGTTCCGCGAACTTTGAGCTCCAACTTTCGGATTTGACGAGTTTAGAGCCCCTGGGGGCAGGAAGGAAGATGGAGGGGACGCCGCTGCTCGAATGCCGAATTTTCTCTCCGACACCTATCCGCTTGATCCTTCCTTGTATTGTCATAAGGCACGGTCCTAGTTCATATACCATGAGGTCTGTCTTAGTCTGATGGAATCAAACAGATCGGGTCATTTCGCGTCCCATCGCCTCTTTCTCCTTCATTTGTAGAACCTGAAAAAGTTCTCGACCGGCTTGGTCGCTTCATCGTGTTCATCTCGGATCTCGGATCACGCTAAGTACTTGCACTTCTGTGATCACGTTTTCTGGGGATCGGGCGCTACATGGAAAGGCGTGACCCTCAAGCGTCAGTCACACTGCTTATGTATCATACAAGAGACAGTCTGCGGGCACTCAGTCTTCGGCATTCCTCGAATGACGGTGACATTCGTCATACATTAAAAACTGTCTTTAGATGCAGGTTCCAAGCATGTACGAAACAAACGTGTTTGGAGCGTGCATGTCCGCGGAAAAGGCTGTCACATCGTTGCAGCGAAAACCGCGTCTTTCGCGTGATTCGCTTTTGCGCTTTTGCGAGCCGTGCGAGTGCTTCTTATGAAGAACAGCCTTGAGGAGGTCATGGGCAAGCGCCTTTCATTTTGTCAGAGTTATTCAGCGTGCGACCGGTTAGTCCGTCTTCTTTTTAAGCGCATGCGCTCTATAGTGCCTCTCGACGAGATCACGGCCGTGGCCAGTGCTCTGTCACTTTTTAATGCCAAAAAAAAAATTGTACGTAAACGTTTGTTTTGAGACAAACCGGCAACAGTCGATCCAACTGCGAATGCCTGCCCATCTTGTAGATCCGAGTCGTCCGAGTCGTCCGCCTCTTCGCGCCTTCTTCTGCTGGACAAACCCGCCACGTCTCCGGGACCTCACATCACCGGAGTCAAAATCGGCGTCGACGTGAACGATCCACAACGCAGAGACACGTGAAAGGAAGGAGAAGAAGGTTTCCCCTCTCCGATCGTCCCTGCTGCTATCCGTCGACGGCGTCGTCCGCTCGGAATGCGCGCTGCAGCGGGCCGTAGTCGAGGCGTCGCCCTGTCATCGGGTTCGTCCCGCACCGAAGCGTTTTCGACGGGGCGCGCTTCCCGAAGACCGAGGCGACGACCGGGGGAACGGGACGACGACGACCACGCGGCATACGTGCCCCGAACATCCTCCATATACCGTAGTTCGTCGTCATCGTCGTCATGGGCCCGTTGATCCTCTTCGCACGCCTCGCTGGACGGCCTGACAGAGCGCGGGTGCGTTGGAGTCGGTATACATACGACGGCGAGGACTCGGGAGGAAGATGTGCTTTGAACCGACGAGCGAGTCTTAAATTTTCATAAGGGCGCGTGTGTGTTTATGTTTTGCGTGTTTTCAAAAGTGCAGAGAGTGTGTCTGTTTGTGTGTGTGTGGGGGAAGGGGGGGGCGCTACGTTTATGTCGGTGATAATTTAAGTTCGTGTGTTTGGGTGCGCCGTTTTGGCGTGTTGTGATAAGGGGACGGAAAAAATTCAAATTTGTGTTTTTTTCAGTTTTTTTTTGTGATTATATTTTGAGTCGTTTGCTTTCACACGCCCTGACGTCGAGATTGGCGACAAGGCGTAACGTTTGTGTTTTGATCCTGTTCTTCGTGGCGCCTGTCGAACGGCGTTCACTCAGAATTTGTTTGGCTTAATTGTGACGAAATAGGAAAATATGACCAGCCTATAATAACATTTATCGAAGGAAAGTGGCTTTTAGGTGCCTCCATTTCTTTGTCGAAAAACATGGCTACAGAAAACGGTGTTTAAACATCAGCTTACACTCGACTTACGAAAGACAACACAGCGCGTGTCTGACCACGTCCAGTTCCGCCTTCATTTGTTATACGTCGCTTTCTCTCACCCCCCCCCCCTTTTTCTCTCTCCTTTTTATAGGCATCCCAAAAACTCGCAGCGCGACCTTGCGCTAGCGCAAATTAATAACATCAATAGTGTTACGCCTCAAAGAAATACTTTATTTTTTAAGTATATTGTTTACGGGTAAGAATCGAATGTTCAGAATCAGACCTGTTCTCGCTTTCTATCAATGTTTATATGATTAAGTGAAGATTTGGTTTTCATATTCAAAGATTGGCTACTTGAAACTCAAGTAATGAATGGGATGGATGATATATGAAATGCAACTCTCAATTCCGTGCCCAGCTAAAAATGCTATCGTCCGATACGGTGACGGTGTCGTAATGCGTACAAAAGGTATTCGAAGTTGCGGATCATCTAAGGCCCATATCGACCAATAAAAGTGGCAGAATTGACGAAACGCGCTCTTCTATGAACTTGTAAACTCCGACGTCAAGCGTAGCAACCGTGGCGTATAGCGCAACGCACACATATACTGCCGGTTATACTCCGACGTCGAGCGCAGCTAGCGCAGCGTAGTCACAGAACGCGCGCCTTTCATTGGCCGGCGAGCATGAACTCGATATCTGCGACCAATCAGTACATGCGCTGCATTGACGTTGCGCCCGTCGTCGCTACGTCGGAGCATAAACGCACCTTTTAGGCGATTCTTCGCGTGCGTCGCTCGCTAGTGAAACGCAGAAGCAGGCAGTTGGCTCCGTAGACGACACAACGCAAGAAGTACAATCGGCAACGTATTTGGGACTCTAAAACCTAAGCTTACATCGCGTTTTTACTCGTCCGCCGGGGCCATTTTGGCCGCCGACGATAAGATTTCTTGTGCGCCAGATCGTCTTAAGTCCGAGAAAAGACCCGTACAAAAATCGGCTACCAAACGATGCATCTTCGTGTTCCCAACAACTTTCGCTGGCGCGGTCAGTCATAACACAAAAAAAATTCTAGTGATATGGGGAAAAAAAAACTACTGTCTCGGCTCATTGAAAGGCAAAGCGCACGTAGGACGAAAGCAGACCCATGTCATTGATATGGATTCCGCCGGTGATACGCGGCGATTTCGAACCGGAAGCAGCGTTGCCTCATCGTCTCGAAACCTACACTTAGCGATTCTCCGACAAAAACATATTTTTGGACACTTTTATACCATCCCCCAAACTCTGCTCAAAACTAAACCAACCTAAAAAGTGCTACCGAAAAAAAAAAAAAAGATAGAGTAACGAAATACGTTACTCGTATCTCGTGAACAACGGGAACGCGTTAGGGACCTACGTTACTTCAACATAAAAGGAACGCGTTAGTGTTACCGATAAAAGGTAACTCACCTTATTTTGGCGTTACTTTCTTATTTAGGAAATAAACCATTTTACTGTTTTGACGTTTCAGGTATGTATAAACGGCATAATTCAAAAAACAATATGTCCACGCAAAAACTAAAAAAAAATCTTTTTTAAAGTTTGCGGGATGATTGCGAGAATACGCATGACGATGCCTAGAAGCACGAACAAAATTTAAGTTTAATTTATTTATGTCTCTGAAAAAAGATGTGACGAGTAACGTAACTACGTAACCAGTCGCTCGAAATAAGTAACGTAAGTACGCGATGAACGCTACTACGTTACCGAGAAAGGTGGTACGTTTCCGGTAACGCCGTTACTTGTAACACGTTACCGCTAACACTGCACTAATCTGAACGGGCGGAGAAAGCTACGCCTTGCTAGTGGGACGAGGGACCAGTCATGCATAAATCTTTCGTCGCGTGATTTCACTTCCGCAGACTTGTGCTTGTTACTTGAAAAATGTAATGGATTACAATTACAAATTACCGAGCCTCAAATCTAATGGATTACCGTTACAAATTCCTTTCGCTGAAAAGTAACGGATTACTTTGCACGTTACGTTACAAATTACTTTCACGTTACTTTTCCCTACACTTATCCAGAAAACAATAAAAACGATATTGATATTTTTCAAAAATGTTCCGCAACACTATAGTTTTCATCTCCCATACGCCCGTATTATGGTAGTCCTTGTAAAAATAAGATATTGTATTTAAGAGAAAGAGTGTAAAGTGAAACGGAGTGAAGAGACAGCAGACCTTCCCGCAAAATCAGTATAGAGCAACAGACTGTTTACAAAGAAGCCCTCACTTGCCCACACCGAATGTGGGCACTGCGCACGCGAGTGTGGGCAAGATTCGCCCGAGGCGAAGCATCTACGCATGCGCAGTGGCGACACCAGCGACACCGCAGCGGCATGACGTCAGAGAGTCGAATTGATCACTAGCTACTTTCCTAAAAACAATTGTGTCTTTCTTTTTAATGGTGGTATAGACCAGTGTCCGAAATCCCAGCCCCCGCGATAAAAATGGGAAATAATAATTTCAAATCGGCAGTCTGTTGTGAAAGAAAAGGCTGCGCATGAAACTTTTTTTTACTGCGGTTTTTGCATTGTTGTGGTTCTTGGAGCTTTGTGACTATGCATTTATGAGGTTCTTGCACTCGATATATGCGAAGGATTAAAAAAAAAGAGTTTTGCGAAAGTCACTCACTATGGTGAGGGGGCCCCGTCACTGTAGTGCGGCCGGCAAGAGTGAGGGGCCCCGTCCCCCGGTGCGGTCTATGTCTAACGAAACGGTGAGAGCGCTTATAATTTATACGCGCTTTAACCTATGCTCCCCCCCTCCCCCCGTGTTAACACACACGGCTAACAATTCGATCATGCGGCATTATTGAAAGTTACGAAGGGCCCCTCACCGTAGTGCGGTAGGGAAAGGTGAGGGGCCCCTCACCGTATAGTGCGGCCGGCAAGAGTGAGGGGGCCCTTCCTGTGTTGTATGTGGTGGGAACAGTGAGAATTGATAACGTGTAATTTACAAGCACATTGCGCAGCCCCTCCTATTGTGTCATGGCGTCAGCATAAGCAAACATGGCGGCATTCATTGAACAGAGCAGACGCTGGTCTTTATAGCGGCTGTTACGCACTACTACCAAACGTGACTACGTGTAGATAAAGCAAGGGTCACCGCATTTGATTTACGAAGGTGGAAGGTTTACCCAGAAATCGTGATGCGATAGTTCCCGGTGTTTCAGTAGCGCACTTCAGTATCAAATTCTGTCTGAGTGTTAACCTGGTTATACTTACGTTTGTAAGAGAAAGAGAGGGGTTCTGGAGCCGTAACTTTATTCTGACCTTGTGTAGAAAGACGTGACCTAAGGATTTTTCTACAGTTAGTTACCTAAAGCCGGGGTCACACTGCTTATACATCATACAAAAGTCCAATGTGCGTGCAGATTCGAACGTGAGTCACCTCGAGATCCGTACTTCGAATGCCTGAGTTCAAGGAGAAACTAGGCACGCGGCATTCGAACCATGGATATTCCGGTGATTCGTGTTTGTAGACTGTCTTTTGTATGATGTATGATCAATGGGGCCCCGGATTTAAAGCAACTCCTTACTTTTTACTTTTTTTGCGTGTGATTCATGTGTTTGATTTTTTTTTAAGTTTCTGGCTAAATAAATTTTTCCTGCTTTTTATTTTTTTTTTTATTCTGAGTAACCGCGCAACCAAGCATACACTGAAGTGTCGTCACGCGTAACGTGTGCATATCTTGGGATTTTCTTTTTTACATTTATGTTTATTTATAATCAGATTCGTTATCTCGGCTCTGTTTCCTGTTCGCTCAAAAAAAGAAAAGAAAACGATGTCGGAAAAGAAGCATGTTCGGTGTCGGCAACCGAACTCCACACGTCACCTTTGAGGAGACGCACCGTCAGGTCGTGGTACTCGTCTCGAGAACAGCCTCCTGATTGGTCGAGACGTCGTTCACGTGGCAAGTCCTGATCCGCGCATGCGCAGCTCTGGAGCACTTACCGCCTTCCGGTCGGCGCCTGTATGGACACTTTTCTTTTGCTTGGTTTGTTACTACTAGGTTTCTTGACTCGTTGCGGGTGAAGTAGAAGAGGAAATGCTTCGAAACACAGACGCTGTCGAGACTTTAATGAATGCAGTGAGGATGGCGGACGGAGTGGCAAACAACATTCCGTGTTTCGCTCCAAAGCGTGCGCTTGATCGGGCGGTTCTGCGTTCCTGGGTTCTCTCCTTCGGGGACGCTTCATTCTTTCGACTGGGACAGGATGCGAAGATCAAGCTGCTTTTGGAAGGTTCGCGGGGGCTGACGCGGAGGCGTAACAAGGTCGGGTCATGGAAGCCCTTCTTGTACGCGAAAACGCCCTGTACCCTCTAAAAGAAAATAAGGGCACGTGTCTCTACTTTCCGGCAGAGCACTCGGAGGGTCAAGACGGCGTTATGTCAATGTTAACTTCGGCACTGATTGGGTGGAAGGTACCTACTATTAGATGTATATTTCCCCATGACGCATTCCAACACCAAACAGTGGTCTTGATTTGATTGGTTTACCCGTAGAGAGGGGCGAACGGTGTTGCGGCTCAGTCATCATGCAGTCTCGGTGGAAAATAGGCGTCTGCCTGTTCTGATCTACGTAATCATTAGCACATCCAATATAGCGATGGCCTGATTAAAGGAATGGCTATAGAGCTCCACTAGTGGAGAGGTCCCAGGGTTATATTTATATCTCAAACCAGACGTGCGTTTTTTGTGTGTGTTTTTTTTTGTGGCACACCAGAGGCAAAAAAAATCATAATTTCTAATTTGAAAAAAAATAAAAATCAGATTTATTTTATTTAAATCAGACTAACTTTATTTAAATTAATGTATCTACAAAGGAGTATGCTTTATCACTTGATCTATTTGTAAACATGGCAGATTGACTGATCAATTCTTCTGATGACTAAAAACAATGCGGAAGGGTGACTGTCCCTTAAAGTACAGTTTAATGAGCAACTTTTCATTGATCTAAACTCAGCCACACTAAAACACAAACGACTTGATTCGTTAGTTGAAAAGATTTGTCTGATTTTTATTTCGCGTTTTGATCTGCTTGCCAACTCCTTACGATCTGCTTGTCACGTAACTCACAAACGAAGGGTGGGATCGGTGGCCGAGTGGGCTACACTCTAAAATAATGCCCGTGCGTCTACTTTCCCGAAAAACACTCGGAGAGCCAATCACCGCGACTTACGGAGGCAGCTCAGCGAATGACGATGACGAAACATATGCTTAGACCAAAAAAACGAAGTCTGAGTTGTGACATTAAGCAATGCAAAACGTAGACGCACGGGTTTTTTGAGACTGTAGCGGAAACCAGCTCGGAGCACGTGGAGCGAAAGGGAGGAGGGGATGAGAAAGATTGCTGCACTCCGTTTCTTGTCATGAAATCCGAGAATTACCTTGATTGCTATTGCGGGCAATTTTCGGTCAAAATCTTTTGTGGCAGTCAATATCCTGCAAAGAGAGTTAGAAACACTCTTGTGGTGGCTGCCAAAGTCGTCGAGGTCATGGGCGCTATCGCGGGCCATTTCGTCTATGCATCAATGATCAGCAAGAAATGCCTTCATTGAAAGGGTCCTGCAAAGTCTGCATGCAGGCGTTCCCATTTCTTTTAGAGCGCAGCTCTTAGCCGCCCGTTTCCGGCTTCAGCGGCGTCGCCGTTGCCGTCGCCGTCGCCGTCGGCGTAACCGCGCAAGGCAATATGGGTAAATTTACCCCGCTAAATTTAGCGGAAAATTTCCCCGCTATATCTAGCGAAACTTTCTATGCTAAATTTACCGGAAATATTTCCCCGCCAAATTTAGCGCAAAAATTTTCCCGTTAAATTTAGCGTAAAAAATTCCCCGCTAGATTTGGCGGAAAACTTTCCCCACGAAATTTAGCGGAAAAAGTTCCCCGTCATATTTAGCGGAAAAATTTCCACCCTAAATTTAGCGGAAAAATTTCCCCGCCAAACTTAGTGGAAAAAAAATATCCACGCTAAATTTAGCGGAAATAATTCCCCGCTAAATTTAGCGAAAAATTTCCCTGCCAAATTTAGCGGGAAATTTTTCCGCTAGATTTAACGGGGAAATTTTTCGACTAGATGCAGCGGGAAAATGTTTTTCGCTAATTTGGCGGGGAAATTTTTCTGCTAAATTTAGCGGAAAGTTTTCACCTAAATGGGAGGAAAGGAGGAGGGGCATAGCCTCCTCTCCGTACCTTCCCCTCCTCCTCCTCGAAAGCTGCGCTCTAATTCGGCGTTACAGGGGATCGTAAACGTCTTTCATTTTTTTTCGGTATTCTCACGGGTGTATTGTAACTTTGGGTGCCTATAGTTGGTCACTTTCTGGCACGGTCGACAGCTACGGACCATCGTTTCCATGTCATGATCCAAAAGCGGCCACCGCACATAGTGTCGTGCCAGTCCCTTCATCTTTGTCATCCCCGCATGACCTTACTGTAAGTCGTTCAAAACGTGCTTTCAGTACCACGAGGATACGATGCCGCGTGTTTCCCAGATTAAAGTCTAGCTCTAAGGTGAGTTCCGTTCTGCGACGGAAGTAATACCCGTGCCACACGGGCAACTCGAATGCCGTTTACATCGAATGACATTTAAGCGGACGGCCAATCAGCGCGCGACACTCCGGGCGTGGCGCATTCCATGCGCGACAGATTGCGAGCTGATTCGCCGATCACACAAATGTGATTCGTTGTAAATGGCATTCGAGTTGCCCGTGTGGCGCAGGTATAAGACTTGAGGTCTTCAGAATTTACTTGTTCCGGCCATCCTTCCATGGTGAGCCTCAAGGCCTTAAACAAAACGGTGTCGTTTCGTGTCCTTTCTGTTGATCTGCTTATGTGTCAGTGGGAGTACTTGAAACTTTTCTAGATAACGACATTTGATTTCGTCCATTGTTCCAGTTTTTCATTCCATAGAGCCCTTGTCAGGCATTGGGAGTCTTGACAGCATGTCTGCCACTACGTTCTTATCGGTTGACATATACTTTACATCGAAGTCATATCCTGACAAGATGATTGCCCATCGCTCCATTCTTGCTGCAACCATGTCTGGGATTCCCCTACTGGGATTGAAGATCAATACCAGGGGTTCGGGGTGTGTCTGCAGCGTGATGTGGCGTCCAAACAAATACTGGTGAAATTTGTTTACACCTTCAACTAGGCTCAGCGCTTCTTTGTTGATTTGAGAGTAGTTTTGCTTTCCTTTGGAGAGCGTTCTTGACGTGAAGTCTATCGGTCTCCGTTGCCTGTTGGGTAGTTCGTGTTGAAGTACTGCACCATTGCCACGGCTTGATGCGTCACAGGGCAGTTTCAGAGGAAGTTCAGGGTCATAGTGAACTAGCAGACTCTGCTTGGTGAGTTGCTTTTTCGCTTCGTCGAAGGCTCTCTGGCATGATCTCGGCCATTCTCACCTTTTCTTTTCGCAGCAGTTTATGTATAGCGGATATAGGATATCGGCTGTGCTGCTGATGAACTTTCCCTAGTAGATCAAGAGGCCCAGAAATGCCACGAGTTTGTTTTTGGTCTTTAGGCGTCTTCACGTGTAGGATCGCATCCACCTTTTTAGGATTTGGGTGGGTCCCTTGTTTTTCTATGACATGCCCTAGATGCTCGATGGAGTCTTGCATGAAGCAGGATTTCTGCCTTGCCAAACGAAGGCCCCTTTCCTCGAGTTTTTGTAGTGCGATGTCCAGGTTCCGCAGATGATGTTGATCGTTCTTGCCAGTTACCACGTTATTCTGAAATACACCGGCTACGGCAGATTTCCAACGAGTTCTACGATGACGCGTTGAAAAAGCGTTGATGCTGGGGTTATTCCAAATGGCACTCTGTTCACCTGGTAGAGCCCTTTGTGTGTATCGATCACAGTGAGATGTCTTGATACTTCCACTACGGGGATCTGGAAGTAGGCTTGTTTGCAATCCAGCCTGGTGATCTTCATGATCCCTATGGGTAATCTTCATAAAAAGATTGTCAGTATATGGTAGTAGTATGCCTATCTGGCGTCAAGGCTGGATTGAGTGTAACCCTGTAACCTCTGCATATGCACACTTCTCCATTTGCCTTCATCACTGGAACGATTGGTGTCGTCCACTCACTCCACATCTCAGAAGTGATTATGTGGTCTTTCTCAAGACGATCCAGCTCCTCCTCGATCTTTTGCCAGATAGTGTATTGAACTGAACTTGGTCTGAGAAACATTGGCTGGAAATCTTCATCTACGCACAGTTTCACGGCGTAGACCTTTAGTTTTCCCGGAAATTCAAAGATGGAATCGCGTTTCTGTAGCACACTTGCGAGAGTTAAAGTTTCAGCACGCACGCTGTGTACTTTCTTCCAATTCATTTGAAAGTCCTGAAGACACGCCCTTCCCGGTATGGGAGGTCCCCCTTCTTCACCGCTTCGATTTCATGACGCTTAAATTGCCCGTTATACCGCATCTCCACTTGAACCGTACCCTTTGGAACGATGGGCTTTCCGGTGTACGGCTTCAGCGTTATTCCCCAAGTTATCAACTGGATGTCTGGAAGAATTTCTTGAAAGGTCTCCAGTTCGACCGCAGTCACGGGCGAGCTTGTGTCGATCTCCATCTGAAAAGGCTCGTTACAAATCTACACAGTTAGTTTGATGGGTTTGAGGTACCTTGAGTTGATGAAATAAGACGGAGTTTCGTCTGCCGAGTTCTGTATGGTGACATGGTAGGTGAAGTGTAGTTTGTACTTTCTTTTTTAATCTTGTTGGTCACGTCTTCTGTCGCGGCAGACCATTTGGAAGTGTCCTGTTCGTCCACACATTTCACAAGTCTTGTTCCTTGCAAACTAGTTTTCAGGATCGTGATTGCTTTTGCCGCAACGGTGACATCGCCTCTTCTTTGTGCGAGATTTTCCTTTTCGTCCGCTTGCCTTTTTCGGAAGTGACGTCTTGTATTTCCGTGCTATTGCCAAGCGTTTGATATCTTGTTGGGTCTTGGTCTCGCTGCTTATTTCCTTCGCAGCCATTATACATCCGTCGAAGTGGCAAAATTCACCACTGCCTTGAATGTCAGCGTCAGAAGAGCTACCAGCTTTTCGAAAATGTTTCCGTCCTTAATGCCGTCAAAAAGCTTGTCTCGATGTCGGTCCTTATCCTACATCCGTCGAAGTGGCAACATCCATCACTGCCTTGAATGTCAGCGTCAGAACAGCTACCAGCTTTTCGAAAATGTTTCCGATCCTTAATGCCTTCAATGAGCTTGTCTCGATGTCGGTCGTCGAGGGAAACACCGAAGTTGCATTGCAGTGAAAACTGTTTGGGTGCAGCTACGTAGTTTGTTATTGCTAGGGATTTCAGCTGCTTCGGTGTTGAAATTTGTAGCGTTCAACCGTTTCATTGGGCGTCGGGTCGATGTGGTTCTGCACTAGTTGAACGATCTGTACGTACGTCTTGGTGCTTGGCAGGTGGCGCCAAGTTCCGTATGAGTCTGTACATTTCTCGTCCGACGATAGAGGGAAGAACGTCGGCTCGCTTTAATTTCGGAATGTCGTTCGCTGTGAAGAACGCTTCGATCGCTTTGATGTGTGAGGACGATGATTCCGATTTCTGTTAAAACTCTTCAATTTCCCTGATGCGAGGCATTTATTGGGTTTGAAATTGGGCGTCGTTCACGTTCCCGCTGACTCCTTTGTTCCGATGTCGTTCAGTTTTTTATGTCCGTCTTCATTGCGTTAATCCCATCTTCGTCGCAATTAAAATGTACCGGTGAATTCGGGATAATGCAAGGATATATTTATTTAACCGTTTAGTACACAAGCAGTTCGTGTTACGAGAAGCGTCTTGTCTAGTCTGCGAACGCGCCTAGTCTGTTGCTTTCAGGCGCTCCGTGCTTCTCCGTGGCTCGCCGCTCGGCCTTCCCCTCCCGGTGTCTCGGGTTGCGTCCGCCGTTGTTTGGGATCAATAGATCGTGTTCGCTATACACGGCGAACACGCACGTAGTGCACGGCAACGTTCGCCGCACACGGCAGACGCGCACGCAATACACTGCATCGTTTTTAGTTGTTGATTCTTCGATCTAAATACAAAAAGAAGCGCACATAAAAAGCATCAAATAATAGACAAACGGTAAATTAAAAAAAAAATGGGGGAGTAGTTTTGCGGGGAAGGTTTGATTTAAGTCATCATAGTAAGAATTGTCTTATTTAAATCATGATTTACATAATCTTGATTTTTTTCTCCACCCTCCCAGTCGCCTAAAGGATTCGAGTTCCACTCCATCTCAGATGCAACTCAAGTCGGATTCATTCTTGATTACAGAAAGGCCAACGATTAGTGCTTTGAGTGAGTGCATCGTGGTGTGCTACATTCAGGTACTATCGGTATTATATCGAATGACCTTAGCGTCACATACCCGTATGGCAATCTTTTTCGCTTTCTTTTTATTATGATAATTAGTCAGTTTTATTTCAGAAAGCTCGGTTGCTGTTTCGCGTCGTAAAAGGATTCGAGACCAGTGCTGATTTGTTTGAACTTTGAGGCAAGCATTATATACGATTTGAGCTACGCAGTTTTTCTTAATCGACTGCATGTGACTGATTCATCGAAAACGTTTTGAAAGGAGATAATAACGTAGTCAGCCTCTCGCAGACAAACAATGCGCGACGTCGTAACCTTACTAAATTAACATCCCGCGCTAATAAAAACACAAAAAACATGAAAAAAATCTGTTGGGAACATGCGGAATAAATTAGTGAACGTCGTTGAGCCTTATATAGCATGTGTACAGCGGAGGTCTGGTAGTAGCTAAGTTGCATACAGATGACCTTCGGTACGTGAATAAAAAAGCCATAATTAGCCTTAATCAGTTCAATATGAGGAGGAGGGAGGAGGGGGGGGTGAATAACGAACGCCTGAAATCCAGCGCATGTATGGTAATGATGCCCGCTGCACGATGCTACCGCTCTTTATTATCGTTTGGCTCGTCGCGTCTGCATGAGGGTATTGAATGTTGCGAGAGGACCCGGCGAGCAGCCCAGCTACGAAGTGTTGTCCTCGGGCAATAAATGACGCTATCATCCATAACAGCGGCGAGCGTGTTCGCACGCGTAAATAAATGCTGGGTCTCTCGGGGAACCAAGTTCGCTGCCCGTTTATGTGAACGCGGCTAGAAAGAGACTTGCTCCCGCCCGGGTGGTTATGAACAGAACCTGTTCCTCGCTTTTATGAGAGGAGAGGTTTGTTTTGTAAGAACTACGTGGACGGCCGGGCGTATGCTGAGCTTTATACACTGTTTCGAAGACTGCAGTACGAGGGGCTTGTTTGGGTGGTAATGCGTGTCATTTGCTCCTAAGCAAACTGGACGTTGGTGAGGTGGTGAATTAGCTTTGTTATGTGTAAAGAGATTGTCTGAATTACAGAGGAGCGTGAATGAAAGATTAAGGAATGTCATTCATTGTGTGAGATTTCTCCTTGCAAGTTAATTCCGCTTTATAAATTATAGCTAGATTTTACTCTTCACGTAGAAAAACTGCGGCATTCCTTCCACTTAAAGAGACCAGGAAATGAATTTTGGGCTTAGAATAAATTGAAATGCTACTAAATCCTATATTGTTTAGTGTGCCAAAAGAAAACTAGTATACGAGGGTAGTATAAGCTAAAAGTCTGCTTTTCTGTAGAAAAATTTGAATATATAGAGGACTATTTCTTACCTCCTTTCCTTCGAAAGCTCTCCGCCTTTTACTGTGATTCATCCGCTGTGCTAAATCATGTCAGCCGAACCCAGCTCACGCATTAAACACGAGCACTGCGTCACTCGGACGTACGCGATCGTCAGCAATCAGTGCGTCGACGAATATTTGAATTCGCGTTTGTGGCCAATGAATGCCGTGACGGCACTTATCACTTGAGAATGACAAGTTCTATGGTGTGCTTAGAAAGCACGGTGGAAGCTCAGGGTCATCGCATCCGGTGCCCAAACACGTCACAATCACGTGATTTCTCATTTCGATTTTTTGTTGAGGATTAAAGCTAGGGAGGAAGAAAGAGAATTCCATGGTCTCTTTTGAGAAATTATCGTGTACAGTAAAACTATTGTGTCGTGATGTTCTTAATTTCTTTTTCTCCGTGTCTCGGGGTTCAGGTTATGCTTCCCAATCAGCTCGCCACCATACTTTCTTTCCTTACATGAATACTCACGCGTCTCGTAAGAGAGGTACATTCCCCAATGATGTACTAAGGCAATGCCACATGACACCTACTCGTAGCATGCAAGCTGGCCTTATACGAAAGTAGAATCGGACATAAGAAGAAACCACGATTCTCATCGCGAACGGGAAAACGAGGGAGATAAAATAAAAACATGCTCCACGCTTCCTCAGTAGGCGAGGGAAAGGAAAGCAGCGTTGTCCGTCTACCGAGACAAGGCTTACGTTATACGATGTACACCTTGAGCCTTTCTGACCAAATGGCGTCTTTTTCTGGGGCGTGCGAATCGGGCTGGGCTGTAACGCCTCTGTGGAGCGCCGTGATTTATCCGCGCACACCATCGGCACGTCACACTCCGCACAAACAACAATCGCCTCTTCCTGTTTTCTGAGCACGCCCTCAGACGTGTTCTCTCATCGCGCACGCGTGTGTGCGCACACAGACCGTCTGCAAACGTCATTTTTAACGGCCGCAGCAACCGTCAAACTTGGGAAAAGCTGCAGCCCACGCGGATCTCATCATGTGCAGGGAGCCTCTTACGCGTTGCTGATCGTTGCGTATACATGGACTTACCGCTAAGAGACAAACAGCGTCATGATTCGCAAGTAACCACATTCTGTCGTCGTCTTGCATCAGTGTCTCTTGAAAACATCATTTACATAGTTTGTTATAAATACTTTAAGATTCGATATACGTTAAACGTATATTTCGTTAAACGACCTTAAGATTCACTATATATAGTTCGTTATAACCACTTTAAGATTTGCTATATAAAGTTGGTTAAAACGATTTCCGAATTAGATAGGTGCATATAGTTCGGTAAAACTAAACTACAAACAACTAGCTATATAAACGATTGCTTAATTCATTCATCCGACTGAGATGGTACGTTACATGTCTGCATCGTTATAATTTGTGACGTAATGTCAGTATAACTTGGTGCTCCTTTATGTTCTTGTTTTATGAGCCACAACAAGTTTTTAATGCGAGCTGATGCTAACGGCTAAGCCCAATGCACCAATACCTGAGTCTGCCAACTCCTTTTAAAAGCACATTCGTTCATGCTTTACGACGTGCACGCTCTCAACGCATCACGGAGGTGGGAAAAGTGTAAAACGCTTTCCGGGCGCCCAGCTTTCTTTCGCTTCGCGAAATGCCGACAAACCAATCCACCTCCGCGTAGCGGCGTCTATAGGCAACGCACAATTTCAAACTGCATTTTGTTTCGACAATAGCAACAACAAAAAGGAGGCGCTCGTTTCCTTTGTGCGCCAAGCGCCGACTGCTCCCCCAAGCACCCCGTTTCCGGCGGCGATCGCTCGCGCGCCCCAATCTATATTTTCGTACACAGGTATCCATGTGTCCGCGCATTTATTTGACCATGTGGCTGACATCGGCGGCTCGCGCGCGTGTGTGTGTGTGTGTGTGTAGTGTGGACCGCGCCCTCTTTTATTCCCGCTGAGAAGCCTGATTGGCCAGTCAGGCAGCCCATTTTTAGGGCTCGGGGTGCGTCTCCTCGAAGCCGCGGCAACCGTCAAAGACCAAAGACCGAGTCGCGGGAAAAGTGCTTCGCTGCGCTGCTCACACCCACGGCAGCCGCCGGGACAACGGACAGGCGGGGCCGATGAGCTTTCCGAAAGACAGGAGAAATGAAACGTACCCTAGACGGTTCATCTCAGGGCGGGCCGCAGCGGGCGTCTACGAGCCATCCCAGTCAGTCCAGCGCTCTGAACGCGTCACGTGGGTACGCACCCTGTGCGTCGTTGCGCCCCTTCCCGGTGGTCACGTGATAGTCGGATGACGTTGGATAGGCTCTGTTAGCTCGTAGTGTCCACTGCGGTGCGCCGCAAGGTAAAACGGAGTGCCCTCCCCTTTTTCCTTCGAGGATTTACAGGAAGCCCGTTCATCTCACGTAAGGACCCGCATTAGTCCGTGCTCTCATCCGAGTACAAGGTCTGGACGAGTTTTGATATTTCCGATCGTGATGGAGAATGACGCAACGCCTTTGAGGATTTGGGCGCGTCTGTCGAGGTGATGTGGACCGTGGGGTCATTTATCGTATCGTTTATGCTCGCGTTCCCCGTTCGCTAAGCTGATGATGCGGTGAAAGCTACGTGCTCGTTGGACCAGTGAACTGTCGTACTGGTAACGCGTGATCGTGCTGTCTGCGCATACCCTTGCGCAGGCCGGGGTCAGGCGAGGAAAGAGAGGCTATTGATTGGTCCGCTGAGCACGTAACTCCCACTGCCCTGTAAGTTGAATATGTAAGGCGGGTTTATGAAGAAACAGGAGCAAGTACAGTCCACGCTACTTCAAAAAATGAAAAGGCCTGAAACAGTGTACTAACGCCTGCCTACTTTTCTGCTGAATTGAGACTTGCAGAAGTCAAAATGTTTCGCAAACAAACACTTCTGGATCGCCTTTTTTTATACGTATATGAAAATCCCCGGTTAAGAACCGGGTGCTCATGGCTGACACCTCTCTTTCCTTCGGTCGTGTGCCGTGACGTAATAGAACTCGGAACGACTACTGAGCCACTTGAGGTACATCTTCCCTAACGAAGACAGTGGAGCATGCAGCCTGGATTTCTACTGAACCGAGAAAAAGGTCGCGTGTGTTTTTGTCTGGTAAACATATTAGAGCTAACGTAAATTGCATAAAGCATATATAAATTGCGTAATTTCACGAGGCTTATTTTCGTCATCTTACGTGGTTTCTAAAGAGTACCAAAGATATACAGATGACAAAATCTTTGGCGGCGCCGGGGTACGAACTCTGGACTTAATGGCCACGTATATCTTTTTTTACAATAGGAATTTTATAATTCTAGCAGCAACATATTTTTGCTTGGAAGTTCTATATTTCCGGAGCGACAAGTGGCAACATAATAAGCTACGCTCTGTGTTTCTCAAACTATCAGTGGCGAAAGCGTGGTTTTAAGATTTAAAAACAACTGATTATGTAGGGGCCAGTGAGAGGAAAACACCGCTCGGCGGTTCGATCCCATATATGCCGAAAGGCGCGGTGAAAATGCAGTAATAAGATGAAACAGGCAAATCTCATTTTACTTTGACAGAACTGGAATTTTTCAGTTTTTCCTGTTAATCGAAACTAAAGAATTTCAATATATGCAATCAACTTTACGCAGAAACTATCAAAATAAAAGAAAATTGTGTTGCAAGGAAAAGCGCGTGGGCGGCAGACCGTTGCTTCGTACACGACGGTATGTGCCCGTCGGGGTTTCCAGGAGCCCCCGTCGGCGTTTCTGATCGCCCCGTCAAAAGAGCGAATGTTGCGCTCGGTGAAGACATTCCGTGGGAAACAAGTGCCGCCCGGCCAAAGAGCGGAAATGCTCCTTACCCGTCACTTCCGGTTCGCTCTATATACAAATGTGGCGGCATGCGTGGTTGCGTGTGCAGGCCGCCTTCCCCTCACTTGACTCCATTTTGATCTGAGTGGAGTTTCATGTTTTTTTTTCCTGGGGTAGATATTACGCTGGGTCTCGATTAAACCTGCGAAAAAAATGATAATGTCAAAGAAGGGTTACTCAGGTCGACGCTACGGATCGCCGTGCATCTGAAGCGCGTGCATGTGTTCGTAGGCTTTAAAATGTCTTGTGTCTCTATCTTCTTTTTTTTGTTACATTTTTTTAAATTTGAGATTGAAGAGCTGATAGCCTCACAAAACAAAAACAATATATTAATATTTTTTTCCTTCTTTATTTCGACCCAAGGTAGGATAGCGTATGCGCTCTCGATAATCTTTGAGCGTGTATAATCCCTCACAGATTAACACAGCATCTACCATTCTCTTGTCCGAGTATGTACTTAATAGC
Source organism: Ixodes ricinus (assembly GCA_037355805.1). Taxonomy (NCBI): domain Eukaryota; kingdom Metazoa; phylum Arthropoda; class Arachnida; order Ixodida; family Ixodidae; genus Ixodes; species Ixodes ricinus. The sequence goes on along the minus strand of JAZHYW010040447.1, from coordinate 254,142 downwards.
GAGCCTTTCGGTCTTATCTCCAAAGAAACAGAAAATTGATGAAACTAATACGTGCACACAAGTGCGTGTATTTGCCCCCTATTGTGTTCCAAATATCAAATGATAGTTTTTTGTTTGTTTGTCGTTGTTTTTTTGTTAAGGTTATCGATTACTGAATATTATTTTCTGATTATCATTCTGCATCTATATCGTTATTCCTGTCTCTACAAGAGTCGTGCCCTAAATGCTTCATACGTTATGCACTTTTCCGGAAAGAATTCGGGAAGCCAAATCAGCAGCGATCTATGGACCAATTATCATGCCTGAATAGCCGAAAACGGAACTCCGCGATTTGACAGGGAGCTTGCCGAATCACATTGACTCGCCGTGCTCAGTGTCACATCGCACATTTAAACTTTAGCTCGAAACGGTTCATGCGCGGTTCATTTTTAAAGAAATACTGAACTCAAGAAGAGAAAAAAGATAATGCATGCAGCTTCACGAAATTATCTTTTAGCAGAAAAATTAAAGTAGAGTAACATATTCGTCGCGAAACAGGAGCCAAACCGAAACATGCTTTAATTTCGGAAGTTGACCCCAAAATAGAAGCACATGTCTCGCAATCCATCCTAAAAACAATAAACTTAAAAACAAATTTGTGCCTGAATAGCACGCTTATGTCAGAAAATAAACATTCCCCACAATAAAGATAAAATAAAGGGCCATATATCTACATCGCGAGACATAATTTTCTTTAGGAGCGAATCCAATTGTTTTGGGGTTAACGTGACGCTGACCCCGAAAAAAAAATGTTTTGGAATTTTTCAAATGAGTCTTAAGGGCTGCAAACATTGCGTCAAAACCTCTCATTTAATTATGTTGCGTCATATCTGTCCCATCCACAAACATAAAAACAAATATGTATCTTTTGACATATATATAGATATAGATTATATTTCAGTATTCCTTTAAAAGTTTACATTCTGTTCCTAACAACTTGCTTCATTCTAGAAAATAAATAAGGTGCAGTATTTTTTCTCGATTAATGTGTTTTTTTTTCTTTCATCTCTCTCTTTCTCTCTCCCTCTCCCCCTCTTTTAAGTTTGATTTTATTTTTGTATTTAGTAATGTCGTGCATGTTATCTTGAGCGCCGAACTTTGAGGTTGGGCGTTGAACTCACTCGACGTCGAAGCTCATTTGAAGGAGAAGAGACAGAATTGACGTGCTAAAACGCATGTCTATTTTGAGACGTATTTCAAGCGGACCGTGCACCCCACGCCAAAGAATCAGAGAAAACAGTCGAAAAGGCAAAGTGTTCGCCTTCGCGGACTTTGGCAACATTGAACTTTGTCTTTGATAGTTAGAAAAATGCGGAGGGGAACAAATTGGCTTAGAAGTGCGGCGGGATGAATCGTACATTTTGGCTTCTAGGGCTAGGTGGCGCAAGCTACCGACCGTTATAAAGGGTACAGCCATTAGCATCCATCCATCTATGACAACTAGTGCAATCCCCGTTGCGGTGTCTTGCTTCCTTGTTCTTTGCTGCTGCTTCTGGTAAGGATTCGATTCTTCTAGCTTGCTCTACGAAAGTGCGGATGGTATCGTTTAGGGAATAGGTACACTACCGAAAAATAGGAACCTGATGATTCAGGGAGTATTTAGTACTGCTAGATGTCCTGGAGCATCAATCATAAATTTTAACCCGAGCTGTCGCTACTCTTTCATTCTTAGCATCTAAAAAAGAGTGAAACTACACTATTCGCTTTACCATTCCTCGCTATAGATGTCATCAATGGCGCAACAAGCAGCCTTATTTAAGACTTGGCTCTGTACCACCAACAAAAAGAACTCGAGCGACCGATTTTAAACATGAAATATTTATACATTTTGATATGAATGTTGTAATCACTCTGGATGACGATCACAGAGAACGCTGACGTGCTTTACCGTATAATAAAAGAGTGCTTCCTCCTAAAAAGAATAAATGCTCACCAGGTAGTAAACAGGCATTTTTACTATCTCCTCGAATTTTCTAACTAAAAATCGAACCAATTAACCGGTTAAAAAACATAAATCGCGATTAAAACATAAATCAACTAATCAGATGGGTAATCAAACAATCCTAGTATTTTGTCCAAGTCACGTTTGAACTCACCTTTACTGTAAAAGCGTTTTCAAATTTTTAACGCAGTTTTTTTTTGTTGCTATTTTGACATGTTTACCAATTGGACATGACGTATGTTCAAGGGGTGCAAAAACTAAATGCTGGAACTCTCTTTTTTTCTTTTCTTTTTTTGCTTATACATGACGCATGGAGCAGTAGAGCCTCGGAAACATCAATATTTCGTTTTGAAAACGCAAGAAAACATATTTTAAACTGAATTACACGATAACAGAAAAACACCTGGTCGTTGGTTATAAAGCTTCAATGAAATCGACGGCAGTGCCACTATGTGGGAAGTACGCTCACTATAAACTAGGCCGGAAAGTAATACCGAAGGTTTGGGAAGAAAGCCAAAGCACAGTTGGCCGCCTTAGATTCACTCCGCCAGTCAAACGTTTCCACTCATTCTTGGCGTCACTAATGTCAGGGGCTGTTGAACTATATTGTTTCAACATGGCGCGCGCTGATTTCAGCATCGCTCTCGCCGAAAGACGCAGAGCTCTCGAAGTGACCCGGGTTTACTTCGAAGCGCTGTGTTCGTATCCGCTTTTGGTGCGCAGTAGTTTCTGTGAATTTAGCGATCATCTCGCCGTCCAACTTAGTCGCCGTAGACGTGCTAATTAAGTGTCCCCGCCTGGACGATCGCGTAAGCCTCGTTCGATGAGACCGAAGAAAGCGGTGCCGATCGCTTCTCTTTATTCGTTTTGTGCTCGCCAATTAAGACAAGTGGCGTTGCAAAATCGTGGCGATGAAAGCGTTTTTCGTGGCAGTGTTTTTGCGACGATGTGAAAATTGTACAGTCGTGTTCTCTGTGCTATGTCCCTTCGCTGGAAAATCGCGTCCCGTCGAGACCAGCGTGAGCTTCCTCTATGGACGATGCTTTTCCTTCGTTCCTTTAGTGTTCACCTTTGTGACAAGGAATGTCGCACAATCGTCGTGGTGTAAGCGTTTCTTCGCGGTGGCGTGACAATGCTGCGTTTTACACCACTATCGATGCGATACGCTGCGTGAAATACTCGAGTGATGTCACCTCCTTGCGGCCTCACCGGACTCCGGCCTGCTTCCTGCTCGCTTTAATAAACCAAGGATGCCAACTGGTATGGCGCCTTCAAAGCAATATTTATTTATTCGTGAAGTTGGGGCTCTCGCTGGCTCGGGTCGTTTTGATCAGTCGGTGTAAATCAGGTAAGTGGGTAGCAATTGCATTGTCCTACTAATGTCACACATCACAACATGAGGTAGGAAATCTACCACCATCTCGCCTCGTGCGAGATAGCGGAGGTACCTTAGCTGCCTCGCGACAATATCGTCCCGTGCAAGGAGCAGCGAGCTCGCGCCCGAAACCGACGTTGCCGATGTCGCCATATCGGCCAAGACGCGGAGCAGACGGCGCACTAGGTGTTGTCATAGCGCGCACGACTCCGCCGGCTCCACAATCTCCCGGTAATATGTTACAGTTCTTGGGCACTCTCACTGAGTGAGGTAGTAACACGTTGAGGCCATTAAGTGTCAACGCTCATAAGTACGGTACGCTTGGCCATAGGGAGGCCGATGACGTCGCAGGCAAGTTGCGGGTGCGACGAATATCTCGAGACGCGCCGCTTTCTTCGGTGACTGATTTTGAAGCGCTCGCTAGTATCGAATATTTGGAACAAAAAATACAGCCATGCGTTTGAAATACAACCATGCGATTGACATTAGCAAATGAGTTGATAACGACTTCTTGAACGTGAGTGGTATATTTTATGTTTCGATTCAGTACCCCTTTAACGTATGTTTGTCCTTCGCCTCTTCCGCTTCGATGTTTGTTCCTTTCTGCACTTAACGACGTTTCCGATATATGGTGCTACCGTCCGTACACCCTTCAAACTCCCCTACGTCGACTCTGCCGCAAACCAATCGGAGAACCAATCACCGCTATCACCTTCGTTAATGAGGATGCTTAAAATATCTGTAGACCAACAAATTAAGTTTTGCGATGTCGGCACTGCTTGAGCATGTGAAACGTCGCGTTCAGTGTCACATCGCACACTTCTATTTTAGATCTGAAGTATTTTCTGCCTCGTCGTTCGCCGTGTATCCTAATAGACAGCACGGAGTGGCTCGTTGGGTGCCGTGGGGGAAAAGCGACGCAAGATAATTTTTAAGAGTGTAGCACTGTGAAGCACTAGCGACCTAAGTTGGACACTCGGCGAGAAAGTTGGCGAGGTCGCCGACCGCCGTGATTGGCCAGCGCTAAGGACAAGTGTGGTGCTGGCCACTCGTGGCGGTCGGTGATCTCGCCGACTCTCTTGCCGAGTGTCAAACTTAGAACCCCCGGTCAGAACTTTTACAATAAGGTCAGAATAAAACTCCTAGTCATAACTTTTACAATGAGGAGTTTGCTGGTCTCCGCATGATGAATGATAGAGATGGTGCCAAGACGCGGAGAGGTTTGTCCATTTGATGGGTATCTCTTAAAGTCACGAAGAAGATGATGGCAGACTTTATTGCAATAGGCCATATGCAAAATTCTTGCCAGCTATCATCATCATTTCATTAGAAGCCGCCATTTTTTTTTTCAGGTCTTCCGTTTGTTGACGAGGCGCCTTTGCATTTAACTCGGTTTTTTTGATATTAGGACAATTTATTTGTGAAAAATCTTTAATCTCGGTTTAAAGAAGAAAAGAAAAACGGCCGCGAAATCCTGGAAGAGGATTTGTCAGCAACGAGGTCGCAAAACTGGTCCCTCAAGCAGTGAACGGGACATTCAGGTACAGTGAACGGTCTTTAACGAAGACGTTCTGTGAAGGGTTCGTACTGGACTTGCAGCAGGTGGCCATATCTTAGCTCTACGACTTCCACTTTACCGGGGCCATTGTCTCTCTGGCAAAGCAATGGGTACAGGGATCCCTCCAATATTGAGCAGAATTCGATAATGGGTCCGTGCGTACACAATATGGCGCTTTTTTTTTTTTTTGCATAGGGTCTATCCGTCCTTTTTCAGAGTTGGTCCACGATCGTGGCGCGCTCTCGCGGGAATCGCTTGAAACACTTTTGGCGGACTCCGTCGTCTGTGCTAGCGCCTGGCGTGTCTCCCGTTCCGTGTGTTGTGTGTTCTCTCGTTGCGCTGTTCCGTCTTTCGCCATTGTGCACGTGTCTTTTTGTCATCGCTACGCGTGCATCATTTTTTCGAAATGGCCGAGGACGACCCTGGATATTAAGGAAAGCCACCGTCTCCGATACGGAAGATTTCGTTCCTCTTTATACGTTCAAAGATGGATGGACCCTCGACGCCACATCACTGCTCCGTCGACTCGGAGTCACTCAATCGATCGTTACTTCGCGGTGTCGCGTCATACAAGCAATTGGAAAAGAGATCGGCTTTCACGGCAGAGTGTTATGTAAGGAAAGTAATGGTGACCATTTTCGATCCGGACCCAACTATCCACCTTGTGCGGAGCTCGTGCGCTCCGTCTATGAGGCCCGCCGCCACAAACAGCTGATTTCGCTCTCCTTGAGCGCCGCAGTTGTTCGAGCCTATTGCGAGACGACAGCTTGGCGTTCCGTCCCTTCGCCGTCCTGTTTCACCGCACGAGCGCACGGGGTCGTCGCCGTACCCGTGGCCGTGTGAAGAAACTCGGACTCGGTGAAATCCTGGTGGTCTTGATATTGCGAAGGCTTGCCTGCACCGCCAAAAAGGAAGGAACTGTATGTTAGAAACATTGTCTCGTTGAATTCAACACGTTTACGACCCTTCAATGATGTGGGCACTGCAAACACGGAGTTCACGGTTGGTTGTCAAAGGTTGTCTTTTTTTCTTTTTTTTTCGCCGGGGGATTTGAACTTATTTCGTTCGCTTTGTTGGGTGCAAATAGACTGCTGGAACTCTATAATATCTTGGGATCAGCAGGCTGTTTCGGTAGTCATGTAAATCTGAGAATAAGCTGTGCAAGGTTAGTATTTTTTTTTAAGTGACAAATAAATAAGAATTGCCTGATCAAGCATTCCTCACATACCTCTGCGATCACGTGTAAAAACGAAACAAATCCAGTGGATCTTTACACAGCGTCAGGGTTAGTCTGGCAGATATGGCGTCATTGTAACACGTTGTTGATGAGAATTTTCGCCTGTGCAGTACGACTTTAAGAATAGTCTTTGACGTGAATTACGCAGTAGTGATTCATAACCCCGCGAAAACTGTGTATACATATATTAGGTTATATGAAGTCTTGAAACGGTCCGTTAAAAAATGTGGAAGGCTATTTCTGTACTTTAGTTGTTTAATGCCCCACTTAGAAGACGCAGTGATTATATGTTCTTCACTAGCGTGCACGTCATTTTTTTCGCGCCTGTAGACACTCCCCGTCGTCATCAGGTTTTATTGATCTGGTTTGTCTGACTGCAAAATTGTTTACCCATGTATAAAAAAAAACATTAAGTCTGTTGGAACTTCCTAAAAACAGGCAACTCAACATTTTTATCGAGGACGTGCTCAAACAGTATTCTGCGTATACAGCTCGCGTGTGGACGCGCACCTTGTCCAGTGACGGGTCGCCACGCTTTTAACGCCTCGAGGAACCCGTTTTTGAAGGTGTTCATCACCCATGCCGCGCGCGTGTATCACTTCTGATCGTGAACTCCCTAGTCGGTCATTATTGCTCGACACGGGTCGTCCATACCTCTTCTTCGTCGGGCAATTTAGCACCAGTGTATAACAGCCACCAAGGGAGGAAAAGACAACGCCATAAAAACAAGAAACGGAGGAGGAAGGAACCAGCCCGCGGACGATAGAGAGGTTAAAATTTGCAAGCAGAAGCCACTACTGGTCGTTGCTCGCTGCCTGCCTGCAACAAGCGACCGCTGACTGAGAAGGAGCGGTTGTTGCGTGGACTGGTCTTCAGGAGTCTTTCTTCACGCTGAGCCCCTTGCACGCTTCTTTTTCTCTTGTGTGCGTGCGTTGGGGTCGGTTGTTTGAGACAAAGCGGCCGCCATCGGCCCAATCAGGCGACTTTTGTATCGGCCCCTTTTTTGCGCCAGGGACCGGCTGTGAGATGGGGGCCCCCGGGCACTAATTGCCGACCCCGGAAGGGCGCCTGGCGCTGCCGCCAGGGTCCATCGAGTGGACACTCGCTTGGTAGCCGGAGCTGGCCGTGCGTCCCCACTGGCAACAGCAAAGGCATCTCAACAGCAGCAAGAAGAAGATCACCGGCCACGCGCACAACCGGGTCTGTCTGAGTGTCGCCATTTATTTCGCAAGAACGATTTTGTTTTTTGGGGAGATTCATAGGTTTCATCTGGCCTCTCCTGCACGGTCTCAAGAGTGCATATTTTCGGCGTGGAAGAGATACCGTCACTTTTCATTGGGGATGACTAAACGTGCCGATTGCAACCGGGACAAAGTTAAACCAATTTTTACTGACTGTATGCAACCATTGTTCAGGTGGACACCCTCTCTTCTGATAGCGAGGCTGTTCATTGTCCCACACTAACAACCGCAACAAGACCTGACCACGCCACTAGCCTGTCCGTAAGTGTGCCCGCTTGTGTCCCGATGAGGGCAATCTTTCTTTCTTGGGGAGTTTAGGAGGCACGCCTGTTCTGCCCTATGGACGGTCTGAAGGGATCCGGTCAAAATGGTCCCGGTCCAAGGCGGGTCCCGGACAAAATGGTCCCGGAGCAAAAATGGTCCCCGGACAGGATGCGTTCCCAGCTGCCAGCCCGGACAAAATGGTCCCAGCGATGCCATTATTTATTTGCTGTTTGCAGGTTTTTATATTTTCTACTCTTGATTGATATTAAAGACTTAGAAAACAGTTTTTTAAATACTTGTCAAACACAACCTTAACCTTTTTATTTTAATAGATTGCAGTGAAGTGGTTAGGCCAATGCGCCATAAATCAATACTTATATTCAATAAAAAACACGGCGCGGAAAAAATGGGGAACAAGTACGAGGGATACAGAGACACATCGTTGACTTTGGTCGAATAATAAACGGGGCGAAACACAGTCAGGCTGAGTGCAGGTGGAAGTTTCGGTGTCTCTGTATCCCCCTTGTAGGCCCTCCTTTTGCGCCTTTCGGTTTTTTAAACAGTGCCCCAAAAGCAGACATGTACGTAACGCGTTACAAGTAACGAGTTACTTGTACCTAGTTACTATTTTCGGTAACGAGTAACGTATTTAGTTGCTTACAGAAATGGAACGAGTAACGGTATTTAGTTACTTTGAAGCCGAGTAACGAGTAACGGTATCTCGTTGCTTTTGAGGAGTAACGTGTACAACACCGCTTTAACGGCCTTGTTTTTATTCATAGCCTTAGTAGTCTGTCTATGGCGACAAAGGCAGTAGGAAAACCCGAAAAACAAATGAACAGTATGACAATACAGCAACACGTATCGCTGAACACGTCAGTCGAACAGTTCGACTGACGTGACCAGCGATAAACGTTGCTGTACTGAACTCTGCAGCTGAGAATGTCCTTCACCCAGCGAGCACAATCGGGTTCGTTAATTGAATTGTCTAGAACCGGGTACGGACCGAATGTAAACCCGGAGGTTGCAAACACGGGAAGGCGCATAACCCATTACCCGTTGTCCTCAATGAAGGCGCAGTTCCCGAAGATTCACCAGCTCTTGCTGAAGCACAACACTGCCGTTCCTTCGAGCGCGTCAGTAGAACGACGCTTCAGCGTCACCGGAAATGTATTTTCAAGGAAGCGGGAAACACAACTGATCAAAACTTCGACAGGCAGCTGCAACGACTACTAAAAAGAAAACAATAAACCATGAAACAAAAACAGTTGTGTATTTGGTCTTCAAAGTAACGTGAAAAGTAACTCGTTACTTTTGAGGTAACTCACGCGTTCCTTTTGAGAATCGGTAACGAGTAACGTATTTAGTTACTTTTTCAGCGAGTAACGAGTAACGGTATTTAGTTACTTTTTTTGGGTAACGTGTACATGTCTGCCCCAAAAGTGACCTTGACCGGTATCGGCCAATATGGTCGTCGGGCGTGGCAAAATGTGTCACACGATTGGTCCGTCACAAAACTTGTGTTCTTGCTAGCACTGGAAATGTGCGTGGGCCACAAAATAAAAGGAGCGACGCGCAAGCTCTATAGCTCTGTCCCTTGGTAAACTGCGAGACGTTGTGAAGATTGCTGCTTTGTCTCCCCGCAACCAACTCCGAGGCGAGTAAGGTGAGCACGCGCCAGCACCAGCGAGTCTCAACGACCTAGTCATTGATGGTGGTGGAAGGCGACCGCGGGATTATCACCTAAGCCATTCCTCATCTACGATAACGGACCCCAAGCTCGCTCGAGAATCGTCGCTTTTGCCACAGCGGAATGCTTACGGTTGCTTTGTCAAAGCGATACTTTGCTTATAGATGGCAACTTCGCCATGGCTCCGAGGTTGTTCCTGCAGCTCTACGTTCTACACGTCCCGTTGGGAGAAACCGCAGTGCCAGTGGTCTACGCTTTTATAAAGAACAAAACCTAAGACTCATACGAGGAACTACTGAACGCAATGATTGCCGCTGCGGGAGCCACCACCGTAACATCACCAAATCCAGGTCTTGTCATCACCGATTTCGAGACAGCTGGTATGAACTCTGCACCTGCTGTGTTCGAAGAAGATGTCACCACAAGAGGATGCTATTTTCATTTCGGAACAGGAAGTTTTCAAGCATGGTTAGACACTGCCATCCCACCATTTGGAGGGCGATCGACGCTCTGCAGTCTCAACAAGCCTCTGTCGCAACGGTTATGACACAGAAAATGGCCGGACATTCACCAAAGAAGAGGACAAAAAGAATCTACAAAGAGATGCAGCAGCGGCTTGTAACTCTGTGCCTACAGTACGTGCAAAGGTCTCCGTCCCTTGAACAACTTTTTGAGGGTGTGGGTCATATGAATATTATTTTCATATTAGGCCACCGCTTCAGCAGCGTCGGCTTCATGTCTCTTAAGTGGCCTATTTAATAAATACCTCAAACTTGCGAAATAAGTTTTTGATTCCTTTAATATAGATTGTTCAGCCAGAGCGATGTTGTTTCTGAAAAAAGGACACGGTGCTACGACAAATTCATTTCAGAAAACCACCTCAAGAACCTGTCGTACGTGTGTGATAATGATTTTTATTCCGGATATCTGAAAACAGGTTGTGGAGATAGGACGATATTGATTACACACGTGAAATGTATCGGTAGAAATCAAGAACGTTTGAGAAATAGAGCTACATCAGTATTGATAAAAGGGATTTAAAATTTGTTTCAAATGATTATAATGAAAACGTTGATATTATCCTCGAACGAGTGTCGAAATAAATTTCAAAGTACCAAACTATTTTGTCCTTTAAGAGCGCTCAAAGTATTGATAAATTCACCTGGGACCATTTTGTCCGGGTTGGCACTTGGGACCATCTTGTCCGGGACCATTTTGTCCGGGACCATTTTGTCCGGGACCATTTTGACCGGGACCATTCTGACCGGGACCATTTTGTCCTACACCCCAGTCTGAAGAATATTACTGCATTTTTCGGTACGTTACGAAAACTGAACTTTTCATCAGGGACCGGCTAAGAAACCGATTATAATAGAGACAGGTTGAATGTTTTGACTCTAGGCACCAGTTCATCATATAAACTTTTTCGTGCACTCACACTCTACTGCAACAAGAGCAACGGCAAGACTGGAAACCGCGCAAGAACCTGGCCGAATGTCCCCATTTTTAACTCTTGAGGGCAATTTTGTTTCTTGAGATGTTTACGCACAGGCACTGGTCCACTTCACACACTCCCTATACTTCGTTTCAGCTTGGGTCCAGACGCAGCCGATGCTACAAGCGCGAGCTCCGGGCTTTCAGCGTCCTGCGAAGCACGCGCGCTCGTGCAGTGCAAGCACTGTTCAGGGCCACATGCTCGCGCTTGTAGCATTGGCTGCGTCTGGACTTAAGCTGAAACGAAGCATAGACTGTATAATTCTTATAGGAGGTACTCACAAGTATTTCCATTTAAATACCTCCTTTAACTCCGGGACAACTTTTCTGTGGCATTTCAGAAGACGCGAAGAGTGTGCGTGCACAGTTTTGATCGACTCTCACCGCTCATTCACACTGGAAGCGGATCCGCGTCTGCAAAAAGGTTGCGAACGCGGTTGTATATAGATCAAGTACAATTTCACGTGCAGTTGATGTCATTGAGTGACATCAAGTGCGAGTGATTCACAAGTTGGTGAATTTTCGAAGGGTCGATTGTCCGTGAAAGATTAAGGATGTCGAAGATGCACCGCCTTCATCGCGATCTTTCTGCCTTTAGGATGGCACTCCGGTATGTATACCAAAGCCCGACGAAAGGCGAAGAGCGCGTGCTGTAAACGGAACATTTACAGCATTCTTAAGCTGGATTCACCGCGTTCAGAGTGACTTGATAGAACGAAAGCGCCACAGGATTTCGCGCCTCAGTAGGCTTCCGGTATAGTGTGCTTATTTGGTCTAACGCAACACGCAACTGGCCGATCAGAATATTCTTCTGCAGGAAACCAATAATTGTAATACATGTTGGAGAGCGCAGAAAAACGAAAAGGCGGAAAACAAAAATAAAAAAGAAGAAAAATTGGTCGCGCGCAAGGGTCCGCCGATAATGGGCGATAGTGAGCTTGTTGGCGTAAAGCCCCTCTGCTAGCCTGGGAAAAGTGGCGCCATTCATTGTTGTAAAAATGCTCGAGACACGTGCCGCGCGCCGCTTCTGGGAAGAACATGGCGTCTGAAATCTAGCTCAGTGCTGCGCTGTGCCGCCATGATCTTCCCAAGTGCTGCACGTTCCATGTGCTTCTTGCATTGACGCACCTTGCGCTACTTATAAGCACGAAAGGGCTTTATGTTGGCAAACAAGCACCTGTGAAAAGTTCATTTTTGTGTTATTAGAGACTTTGCACCCGTACGATATAGAGTTTTCGCGTTACGAGCGCGCCCATTCCACAAGCATGACAGCTAGAGGTCGCTGCTTTAAAGCGTTCTTCGAGCGCTCGCAACCATAGAGTTATTACAATAAACGCTAGAGGCTCAGCTGGCGCTAGTGTGCTGTTGCATTTTGAAGCAGACAGCAAGCAGTCTAAATTTGACTTCCGGTAATGTATTCCTATGGGAAAAAGCGAGTGCATTTTCTCTCTGCGCTCGATTATAAGAGCAAAAATCACGAATAACTTGTACGTACTAGGCACATTAGAACATTTCTTAGTCACGCAGACGAAATAAATGGTCAGTTACGGCGTTTTTCTTTCAAATTCATCGCATTAAAAACGGTGCTAAAACGGCTTCGTACGTGTATTTTTGTGCACTGTCGGACACTGTTAGCGCGAACACGGCGTCGACGCTTTCCAACATGGGGGATGTACGTGCCAAACGAACGAAGGACATGTAGAAAACCGAGAGAGACGGCAAGAACTACGCAGTAACACTGGATAAGTAACGCCTTGTGCTTGCAGACGATCAAAATAAATTAAAAGTCACGTAATATAGTCAGATTTGCAATAAATAAGTACTGTGAAGATGCTTGTTCTGGGTTCAAATGGTTCAAAGCATCACCAGCACGCTCCAAATCTTTGCAAATAGGGGAAGCCAGAGAGCAGGTGCCCGATAAAAACTGCCCGACATGGCAAATAATAAAAAGACATACCTTTCGTAGCTCACGTGCTTTATTTTTTGCGTTCGAATGTTTCTTTAACCGATCGTAAAGATGCGCACGACGGAGTCATTTTCATCCAATGACAGGACGGGCATATTAGCAATATATAAGCACCACCGAAATGCTAGCAAACCTTGAACACACTCTACATTCCTTTCGATCGTTAGTTTGCTTAGAATCGTCGCTTGTTTTCACATACCTTCCTTGAAACAGAGGTTTGGGGCTGAAATAGAGCGAAGTTTAACATCGTTCAGTGATAAAGAAAAATGCTGTAACTAAAGCAATTACACTTTCACAATACCAATAAAGGTACATACTATCCGTTACAACCGATATGGCAAAAGTTATTCATGTTATTTTCCGGCGAAGAGACAAAATTCACGCGCGTTTTCCCATAGGAATACACAGGGAGGCTGGGAATGTAGACTGCATGCTGTCTGCTTCAATTTGCAACCGGAAGTCCCGTAGACACTAGCGCCAGCTGAGCCTCTAGCGTTTATTGTAATAACTCTATGCTCGCAACAGAACTAGACTATACTATACTCAGCTAAACTGAGTATAGTTTCGTATTCCACAGCGTACGGTCTAAAACTCTGCATTTCCGATGAAAGGAGAAGAGCGCGAGCGAAGCTTTAATCAAATACTTTACTAGGGGAATACATTCCACTCCGCTCATTTGCATTAAACAGAACGCCTACGGCGCCGAATCCAGCCCTGACGGAGTGGAGGTCCGCGCCAGCCCACGCGCATGTGCACGTGGATGTTCGCGGCGGCCGCGGCGGTGTCGTCTCCGATTCCACCTAAAGCCCCTTCATGTTTCAAAAGTAGCGCAAGGTGCGTCGATGTACGAGGCACGCGCAACGTGCAACCCTTGGGAAGATCATGGCGGCACAGCGTCGATGCACGAGCCGCGACCACTATACTCTGTTTCAGCTTGTGCTGTACCGCAGGAAAGGCTACAAGCGCGAGCTCCTTGCTCTAAAGCACATCCCGGTGGCACACGCTCTCGTGCACCAAGGGCAGCTGCCAACGCTAGGAGCTCGCGCTTCTAGCCTTCGCTGCGGTACAAGATAAGGTGAAACGAAGTACAGAAGTGGCGCGCGGCACGTGTCTCGAGCATTTCCACAACAATGAATTTGGTATGTAGAACAACCGTCCTCATCATTATCATTTACCGCCGAGACCTCCTCGACGATAGAAGGCTCTCGCCAAGCCCAGAGAACCTGTCCGCGCCGAGGCCATTGTATTTGAGAGGAGTGGAGTCTATTCCCCCTAGTAAAGTATTTGCTTTAATCGGCACTCAAAAAGGAGAGGGCACGCGTGCCCGACCTTTTCTGCCTCGCCAAGAAATGTTGGTCCCAAATATAGTCACACAGACAAGCACGAGCGGGTAACTGTAACTGGTCACAGCCTCACTGATGCTCCCACTGCACGATTTTGCGTGAAGTCGAGTCACAATCAAACATAAGGAACTCGCGCTTGTAAGATTTCCAGCTTTGGGAGAAAGCAAGGATACGAAGAAGTAATTAATTAACACGATGCAGCAGAAGGGAGAAATGTAAACTTTTGCTCATTGCGCGACGCTGGTTTCTTGGTATTTTTTTTTTCTTAGAGTGTATGTTTCTTCGAGATTTAACAGGCTTTCAATCGCAGATAAAACAACGCAGAGGCATCCTGTTTCGCCTTACCGTGCCCGCGGGTGGGCATCACTCGAGTTCACGCCGATGTCGGCACAAACACCTCGCGAGACGTTTGAAGCAGGCCAATTGCCGGTCCCCGCCGGTGGCTGCCTCAAAGCTCATCAATAACAGGAATGCCAGCAAGCGCCCCCCCCCCCTCTTCTCATTTTTTTCTCTCCTCCCAGTTTTACCAACTGCGCGAGTTAACAAGGCCTTCGACATACCGCATGAATACACAACCGGACCGCGTTTCACGGGTTTGGTCCTTCCAATTTGGAAACGTGGCCGTCGATCGATGAGATGCCTCCCTGTACTCTTTATATTATTTTGAGCTCGGTTTAATTACATGCACTCTGGCTATTTCCACAATACGTTAGGAGCCTCCGTTATCCGCACTTAGTTTTTTTATTTTAGACTAGTTGATGATGTCCCGGTTTCTATATTCTTTTTTTTCTTTCTGAGAATGCTGTCAGGCATCTCTCCAGGGCCATTAGTGGGAAGGTATAGCTTGCAAATACACCGCGAGTCGTAGCTTTTTTAAAAATTATTTATATATAATTAATTTTAATTTCTTGTTCACGTGTGTTAACCGATAGTCTTCGTTAAACTGTCAACTGGATTTGCCGGTATTTTTTTTCTTTTGTTTGAGGCAAGATATTTTATTAAAACAGTGCTTATTACCTGATGGATTTCGACTGGTTCTTGTATTGTTAACGTTGATGTTTTTGGACTCGATCCGCCTTTTAATGAACGTTATCGGGGTGGCAAATATTCTCAGCCAAGGGAGCTCGCAAATAACTATGGCTCGCGACCAGCCGTTGTTTTCGGCAATGGAGGTAATGTTAAGAGGTTACGTTGAAGTATACGTGATTATCTTTATCGAGGTGGGGTGCTCTTAAATAGTATGGTAATCAGGGAACTTTTTTCGGAGGACTGGCAATCTAGCTTCTTAAGTTGAGGATATCAATCCCTTCAAAGGATTTCAGGTCAAGTTTGGAAACGTAAAGAACCGACAGTGTTGTGTGTAACGCTTTGCTAGTAACGACGTTACTGGTAAATGCTTTAGATTTTGGAGTAACGTACTAACGTACTCGCTGTGTAATCTGAAATTACGCCAGTGTTTCAGGAATTTCGTCCCTATTGTACGGTATATTTTTACCAAAGTACGCTACTCATTACCATTGATTAAACATAGTCACATTTTTGGTCCCATTGAAGATCAAAGGCGTCATCAGAATCTCGCTTTACTTTACAAGTTTGATAATCAAGGTATAAAATAAACAAAGAATAAGAACCTGAAATCACTGTGACTGTAGAGTTGCTGTCAAGGTTTTTATGCGCTCCTTATCGTTGCCAAATAGAAATACTCGAAATCGAAATTAGCATAACACTTTCGTTGGTTAGATTTAGGAAGCAACGAAAACAGTATTTCATTACATTTGCAGGACGGTAACGAATTTCGGTAGCGCGCTGTAGATGATAACGAGCCAACGAGTAACGCCATTTCGATACTCAATTTCTGTAACGGGCACGTCACTAAAAAGAACCGGACAACAAGCTCCAGCTCAGAAGAAGAGAGACAAATGTTGTTTGCTCCCTCGAAACTTCGTCCTCTTCTACAGATGGCGTCCCCAAAAAGTTCTCGGCCTGACACAGAAGCAGTGCAAACACAGACGACCAAGCATTATTACAGCAGATAAGAACTTTTAAAGATTCGCGACAACAAGAATGGCACATACGCACAATTTCGCATGCGCACTGTTGGCGGATTGCCAACAGGTGGCAATCCGCGCAGTTGAGCTAAAATGAAGAAAGAGAAGACACGTTCGGTGATACAATATGCGTTTCGGAAGGGTCTAACTCCGGCAGTCATCTACAAAGACATGGTGGCGATATAGGCGGAGGATGCCTCATCCTACAGGCACATGATGAACTGGGCATGGGAAAATGAATCGAGGATGGGAGAGCCTCGAAGACGACCCCTGCCTTGGCAGACCTGAGGAAGTGACCATGCAAGAATACATCGACCGTGTGCACAATGAGGTAATGGCAGATACCTGAGTAAAATCTCATTGCATAGGTCAGAATCATCTTCTAAACCACAGTTCTGTGCACCTTGACCCAACATCTTGACATGCACAAGGCGTCTGCCAGGTGGGTTTCAAGATTGCCCTGGTCTGATCAAAAACGCGCCAGCTTACACCACATCTCGGAAAAATCTCGAGCTGCAAAGGCCACATCCACAAGGGTTCCCAGCCCAATTTTTGACTCTGAACGAAACCTGAGTCCAGCACTTTCAACCCGACAGCAAAGCTCAGTCTAAACGGTGGAAACATTTCTCCTCTCCACCGCCGCAGAATGCTAGGTCTGTTCCATCATCAGGCAACGTGACGGCCACGGTTTTCTGAGATTTGGAGGGTGTGCTGCTCAGCGATTGCCTTTGGAAAGGGCACAGCATCACCGGGAACTACTAAGCAACCCCTATTCATTACCTGCGGGACGCCATTAAGGCCAAACGTCGCGGTATGCTCCGGAAAGGTGTTTTGTTCTATCACGATAATGCACCCCCACACCGCGCTGCTGTGGCAATGGCAGCCATCCACTCCTGCAGATTTCATGTGGTCAATCGTTCGCCATATATACCAGATCTCGCCTCGTAAGACTTCCATCTACTTCCCCCAAATGAAAAAAAAAATCTTCTCCCCGGTGTTTGTTTTTTGGTGAAGATAACGTCACTGATGGTGTGACCCGCTTTTTCGAGGACCATTAAGGTGCCTATTTAAAGGCCGACATACAACCTGGGTTTTCTGCAGGGATGATAATCCTCTAAGTGCCCTCTTCTTCTAAGCTGCAAGGACTGCCGTGTTAGGGAAGTCGAAAGGTGGAGAGGATAAGGAAAAGGGGGAGAGAGGAAAAGTGGAAAGCGGAAGTGTACGACGGTCTTTAGGCACTTTTCGGAAATAAGAAATGGCAGCTGTGTTCAAGACCTTTTAGTGTTTGCGTCGTTTTTACCTGCAGTCTCAGAGTTTATGTCATGTTCAATTTAAATCAGCTCGCTTGCGCCCTTACAATCACTCCAAATATCTTCCCTCTCTCCCCCCCCCCCCGCCTCATTTTTTTAAGGGGATCCAAGTACTGGAGTTTCACCTCTGTCGCGTTCTTTTGAGTCAGGCAAGGCCGAGAACGTTTCGGACGCCCATCGTACTAAGTTGGAAGTGGGACTTTGACGCGAAGATTAATAGTCGCGTTTGACTAGAAATTTACTTTACGAGAAGCTCCGAAAACCCGGAAGATCCTTTTGTCGAAATTTGGTCATGACGCCCCCCCCCCCCCTTTCCCCTTTATTAAGGTCCCATCCTCATGCGCTTTAAAAGAAAAAGTCTGTTGTTAACATTCCTTCAGAACCCAAAAGAAAGTCAGGCATGACGAAGCTGAGAACACGATTAGACTTGAAACAATATAATGCGCGCCGGGACAATGAGAAGGCGAAACGTCATTGTCATTATTCTCGTGCCGTACATCATTATTTTTTTTATATAATTGTACTATGAGCTTCATCATTCGATGGGAGCCTTTCATTGTTCGTCATGACTGCCTTTCATTGCATTTTGCAGGAAAGGGAACCCACACACTTCTTCTTGTTAGGTGCACGACATTGCTCGCTTCCTCACTTTGGTTTTCCATCTTCCCACCTTCCTGCACTCCTTACCCCTTTCTCGCCAATTCCTGACAGCGCTGTTCAAACCCTTTCAAAACAAAAAAGCAACCCGCAAACACGAAGGTCCACCGTCGCGACACTACGTAGAACGGTAGAAGTCCGCGTCCACAGAACAACAGCGGCAATTCACAAATCGGCCTGGAGACGAGAATCACTCCCCGGAGGGTGCCGCCACACGATCACCACGCGTTTCATCCCCTTCCTCTGATCGGGGGTGCGAAAGTGGTGGTTGACGCCCTTTTTATTCATTTTATTATCGCTTCCCCCTTCTTGTTTGTTTGTTTTTTTTTTCACTTTTTTTTGTGCATTTTTGCGTGTACGTTGCGCGTACGACGCCCCGTGATGGATCCCCGTGCCATGATTGAATTAGCCGCTGGACGGAGACGGCCACAAAGCTACAACGGCCCGAGCTTCCGACCTGTTGCAAACTCCGTTTCGCCCTCAGCTGACAACGCGGCGGGGGCCACGCACCCGCCGAACCGGTCAAACGCCCCCTCTCATCACCTGACCCCCGCTTTCTGCGCGTAGGTATGGGCAAGGGCGCGCTCACGTGGCGAAAGATGAAGGCACGATTGGTTCAACGGGCAGGTATCTTCCGCACCGCTGTCAGCTTACTGATGAACGAAGCTGTGTAGGCCCTCTGTTCGGGTCCGCGCGAAGAGCGACTCCGCCCTTGTCAGTGCGGTGGTCTCCTCTTGTTCGACGGTTGTTGCAGCGCTCGCGATGGTCCGACCAGCGATGCCTGCGCGAATGCTCGTGCGTCTGTGTGCGCGTGCATATCTGCGTGTGCGTATGTGTGTGTGTGTGTGTGTTTGCTTGTGTTTGCGTGTGCGTGCGTGTGAGTGCGTGGATGTGTATGTGCGTGCGTGTGCGCGTGTTCGAGTCTGCGTGTGTACTTTTAATTTGGGCTATTTACTCTTCGGTGGTCCGTCTCTTCGAGGGGCCCGGTTATTTATTTGCGCATCCATCTCCGGCTGTCACTGGGGTGCGCCGCAAAAGCGATGACTTCCAATCCGTCTCGCAGATCTATATCTATACGTGTTTCGATTTTGTATGTTTCTTTCATTTTTATTCAAGATTTTTTTATCGTTCGAACTTCGCCGCTCAATAGGGTCATGGCACCTGCACGTGTTGGGGTTTTGTTCTTTGTGCTTTCCTGTTCCGTAGATGGCTACGTTATAGTGCCTTTGAGTGGATTGTAGAATCCTTTATCTATGTTGAATTTTACTTCTCTGTTCCTCATGGGCTTTGGAACCCGATGTGAAAGATTTGATAGGGGTTTGTTTGTACGTCTCATAACTGCACGAAGTATTTGGCGCTTACTGGGGTTGGTGACTTTTCGGCTATTTGTTTAATATGAAATCAAATTTTTCGTTTACTCATATTTAGATGCGAGATGTATAGGTATTTCATATATATATAAATGTTGTAGATCTTTATATTAGTAATATAAGTTCTGTCAATAACAAAAATAAGAATGTCTTTGTTGCAAGATTAATCTCACAATTTAAAAGTCAACGGGATAGGCGTAACTTATATATCATTTCGTTTACGGTGGAATGCAATCCTGTAATTTACACCTATCAAGCAGAAAAGTGAATCAAAACTAATTTCTTCGACCGGCTCAGCCAGCTACAAATTATCGCTGTCTAAGCTTAGCCAGTCGTCGCACGGGCCACAATGTTTCCAGAATTAAACAGGCTGCAAAATGTTAACAGTATTATTTGCCTTGATAACATGTTGGGACACCCCCCCCCCAAAAAATAAAGATTAATATGTTAGCTCGAAAACCTTCGATCACGTGCACTCTCGATCATGCACGTGTATTGGGGAGGAAATCCAACTGTCGTGCCCCTGGCGTCTAGGCTGAGAACTAAACCTATCGGGACAACGGCATGAATTATTCGTTCGGGTTTCTGACGGAGCGGCCGGCTGACCTAGCCGAGAGCATCGTCAGCGCTTCACTGGGGCTCGCGTTCAATCAGTGCGACACCGATTGCACTCGAGTCCCATTCGAACACTGACGGTGCACTCTAGTTCAATCTGCGCTCAGTGCTAGATCGAGGCAGGTGACGTAAAGCATCCAGTCCACAGGCCTCGTGTTAGGTAAACACCGTGCTCTTTGGTTTATAAGCGGGATAAAGCGCCCCCTATATTTCTATCTCCTCGCCGATAGCAACGTAACCTGCTCGTGCCTTTGTCTGCGCGACAACAGCGCGAGCCCGATCGAATTCGCGCCGCGCAGTCTCAATTCGTTATAACAAATTCGGTCGACGCAAAGGATAGGCGTTATTTCCGATGGTGTTTTCGATAGGGCGTTCTGTGCGGCGCACGCAAAATATCGTACGGAAACCTTGCTCGCCGACATTGCCTCGAGCGTCGCTGCAGTGCGAAGGTTGTCCCGCGTTTAGTTCGTCCTTCTGCTGCATTTGCGAAGTTAGAGCGAATGTGCGAAAGCGTCGGATAACGTTCGCGGTTATTATGAAGGTATCGAATCGAGCGGCGCGAAATCGGTGTGACGCTAATTTGGGCGCCTTGTTCGATCGGCTTGTGGCCGCTGGAGGCTGAGGGCGGGTTTGCGAGGCGCCTATCTTGATCTCGTTGTGTGGACAAGCAACGAGAACGTAGCTATTGATGGCGTAATTGACTTCTTCGTTGCAGAGCTGACGTCTCAGTTTTCTGTTACGCGAGTTTAGAGGAAAGAGTTTATAGCGCTAAGAAAAGTTTGTAAAACGCAAGTATTCGAAAGTAATAGGACGAGAACCCGTAAGGTTATTGGGGCGGGAGGGAAATTAATCGATTTGCTTACCAATTAATTAATTGTTTAATTAAAATGCTGACAGTTTTTTTTTTTTGGCCGATCAATGCGATTCTTGCATTACCCGATAAGAAGGTCGAAGAACGAATCACTATGCACAAAGTGTGAACACAAAAAGCCACGCCCTTCGTTTTTTAAGTTGTCAGTCACTGACATCTTAAGAAACCTAGCTAGGGCGTGTCCTATTATACCGGCTGTTTCCTTTATTTTGTGCTTTACAAATTTGTTTTTCACTATACTTTATTGCGGTCTGTGCACTTGAGATATGCGGCCAGTGGAACAGAATGAATTTAGGGGCTCCTCGTCACGATAAATCGAATAATTAGCTAAAATGTGTCGATTAACTTTTATAATTATTTGAAATAGACACGTGGTTCCAATAAGAAACGTGCTGAGCGTCGTTGAAAACCAGAAAACTTGTAATTTCTAAGAAAGACTTTTGAGCGCGTGGGAGGTGCAGTATAATGCGCTAAAAGTAGCCGCTCGTGCAACGGGCACAAGACTGGCGGTGAGAAAAAAAGAGACGGAAAAATCACGCGGCCGAGTTATATCGCACCCGTAACCTCGCTCCTGCTGCACGAATGGGAAATTTAATAGACCATTTGCTGTCTTACCCAAGCATCAAGGAGAATGCAGGGATTGGTGTTCCACGCGCCACACGCGCACGCCTTTCCTGTATAAAAGATTCGAAGTAAATAACCAAAAGAAAGCATTGACGAACGCGCGTGCAAGATGCCATTTGTTTTATGTTTTTGCTTTAGAAAATTTACTACTGCTGAGGCCAGCACGTGCGGCGCGTGGAACACCAATCCCTGCATTCTCCTTGATGCTTGGGTAAGACAGCTATCGGTCTATTGGCGCTGCTTCCCACATGCTCGGAGTCTTTCTAAAAACTGAACAATTGTGTTGTTTTCGATGGCGCCCAGCAAGTTTCTAATTGGGACCGCGTGTCTATTTTCACTAACTAAGATGTTAATCAACATATATTAAATAATTAGCCGACTTATCACAACGTCTATACCCCCCCCCCTCAACCCTTATAATATGTCCACCTGGCTGTATGACTCACCTGCACAGATCAGATTAGTGTAGACTTTGAGGATTTTTCAAAAAACAAATCTGTAAAGCTGAAAAAAAAACATCCTGTATTTGTGTACACTTCCTACTTCGTCATTGGTTCATCTGCGTTCTTGTCAACCGATGCCGCCCTCCGATTGGCCGAGGAGCGCTAGTGAGATGGTAATTAGAATCGCCACGAGCAGCGTTGCTTAAGCTGTCAACGATTATGTAAAAACTCGACTATATTTGCCGAAGTATACTTATCTTTCTGCTGGTGTTTGTTCTTATCTCCGTTGCGTTCTGCTTTCCTTGTTCCCACAGTAAAGCCAGGGTCACGCTGCTTATGTACATGATACAAAATACGCTCTGCATACAGATTCGAACGCGAGTCAGCGCCAGATCAGCGCTTCGAATGCCGCGTGGCAATGAGTTCGAGGAGAAACTTGGCGAGCGGCATTCGAACCCCGGATATTAGAATGACTCGTGTTTGCAGACTGTCCTTTTGTATGATGTATCAACTGTGGGACCCCGGTTTAATTAAGAGAATGAGAAATCGGTAGAGCACCGTGCGGATATCGTTTCAGGTTCACCGTTTCATATTCTATTGAAATAAATAGTTCCCAGCAAATTGCGCATATCTGGAACTTCTCAATTACTTTAGTGGTGCTTGGTAGCTGGCAACTTTTGACGTCAATAAAAAGAGTGTCCTGCGTTCTGCCCTCTCCTCACTTCGGCAATCAGCCCGTGGCGTGGCACAAACCGTGCAGCAAAACATGATCTGCAATGTCTTCATTGTAACATCCTGTTTAGGAATTTCTAAGGCTGCACGAATCCCGGCAAGTATGCTCTCCATCTATATGGCGCTCTAATTGTGATTTCGCAGTGCGTCAACAGTTCTATCAAATCGCTAAACCGAATAATAACGGAATTAATATCCCACATTAATCGGTTAAACATACCTAATAGATATACAAACCTATTATTAGGTTACTTAAAAAAAGTCTGCAGTAGTGGATGGTGTGTTTTCACCGTTTTGTGCATCCACGTTTCCTCTTTAGTGCTTCATTCAGGTATTGGGAGTATAGACGAGGGGGAATGATTTACTTACGCGTTTTGCTCAATGTTTAATTTGAGCAACGCTTTTATACCAGTTTAATACTGCTTTCCGCGTTAAATCAACCACCGTCGCCAGGCTAGTACACAGTAGGCTTACGAATTTTGAACTTCAGCAATCTATAGCTGGACTGTAATCTGGAGGAGCCCCTGTGGCCTCACAATTGTTTATATTATCGGTGCTAATTATATTTATATCTATTACTGACAATTACCAGAAAAAATTATGAAGTTAAATCTTCAATACGGGTTCGCGTCAAAGCAGGAGCATCAGTTCTGTAATTCCCTTTCATTAAAGAATATATGTCTACGCGTCATTTTATCGGTTACAAAATGCAAAACCGAATAGCGAATATTGTAAGGCTCAAGTCATTTTCTCATTATTAGGGTTCGCGGAGATTGCAGTCTTTAGTAACGGGAAAGGTTTGTACCGCACATCCTCAGTAAAAAACAATTGTTTTGGGCATGCTCTTAGAAATCTGGTGCGCCTATACTTCCCCGCAAAGCACACGGGAAAACCAACTGCCGCAATCTACGGAGAGGGTTCGTCGAATGACCAGGCTGGTAATATGTAAAAACTGAAGAAGAAACAATATTTCTGGCAAATCGCTAGGCAATTATTTGGCATACGTGAAGCGTTCAAGCATCACAATCGTTTAGCGAGAAGCCCCAGACGCCTACGTTCACGGCGCTCTTCATCAGATAGTCTAACGCGTACCATGTACACTCGATAGTTATCCCTAGAATGAAGGGATGCTACAGCTAATCGGGCTGATGAACCTGGCGATCTTCCAGAGCCTTCCAAAGTCTCGAGCTCCTCTCCCTCAGTGCGCACAGGTGGTCGAGCTCCTCCTCGCCTACCTCACCCCTCTTCGCCTGCCCGTCTGGTCACATGACCTTCCCTTTGACCAAGCAGCGTCGAGAACCTCACTCGTCCTGTCCCAACCGTCAACCATTCGGTGTAGAGCCTCGCGGCAACGCTTTTTTCTGGGCTTCACCACATGCCAAACACCTAGCAAAAATAAAGCGTTAAGAAAAACGGTCTGCGTTGTTATATTGAGAATGCCGTAAGCACGAGAATCGTCTCGTACCGAATAACAGCGTAACATTTTTTTTTTTAAGTCTAAACATACTTTTAGCTTTATCAAAAAAGAGCTCCCTGCGCAGATTGCGGTGATTGACGCTCCCAAATGCTTTGCGGAAAAGTGTACACACGAAATTTCTTAAAGTGATATAAAAAGTCGGAGGACGCTTAAGATTCGCCTTCAAGAGTGGAGCGCCACAGTGTTATCGGCACCGCATCCATCGCACACGTGTTCTCTCCCGGCTGCCTACAGGCGCTGCCCCGCGGCGGGGTACGCATTCTCCACGGTAAATCGATGACGCTGTAGGGGCTGGCCCCTTCTGGGTCAGCTCATTCATAACCTCCTGTCAATAAATGTTTTCCACCACCACCACGGCAGGATCGCAGCACCACTGGGCGGTCTCGGCAACGGACGCAAACTTTCCTCTCCTCCGCGACGGGTGGAACTTGTACTCTCCTCCAGACAGACGAGCCTAGGTCATGTGACTGTGTTGTCATGACCCTATCGACCAATCAGGATTTTCGCGTCACGCAGACTTTTCTGGCACGGCTAGGAGGCCGGCGTGACACGAGCTCCTGAACGCTATCGGGTCATTCGCGTCACGCCTTTCCGGCTTTTCTGGCACGCCACCAGAGCCGGAGCGCCACGAGCTCCTTAACACTATGGCGTTAATATATTATTAAATAGTGTTTGCCGAGTTTTGTTCTGACATAACTCAGCAGAAAACATGCTGGGTTTATTTCACCCAAGGTAACCTTGAATGTTGAATACACCCGAAATCCGGGGGTCACACTGCTTATACATCTTACAAAAGACAGTCTGCAGACAGATTCGAACGCCAGTCCCCGCGAGATCCGTGCTTCGAATGCCGCATGGAAATGAGTACAAGGAGGAACTTGGCACGCGGCATTCGAAACACGGATATTGCGGTGACTCGTGTTTGCACACAGTCTTTTCATATGATGTATGAGCCGTGTGACCCCGGCTGAACGGACCGAACATGCGATGAAAAAAGCTGTGCTTGGTGGGCCAGTCGGCTGTCTGTCTGGCATCACGCGTTCACGCTCTTTTGGCATACTCACGCACAGGGAACGGTTCCGGGTGATAAAGATGGGCGATTAGCCATGGTCGCGCTAGCACGTAGCTTCCACCACACTGTCAGTTTAGCGGTGAACAGAGTAGTGGCGACGGGCGCGATCAAAAGCGTCGGAGTGATCGACCTACCACGATTGGCCAAACGCTTGCTATGACGATTATTTTTGCTCTCATGCGCGGAATTAAGAGCAAGGTCAGACTCTCAACTCTGATGGTGTTGATATAGGAACATAAGTACTATACTTCGTCTCACCCTAGCATGGACTAACCGCGAAGGCTGTGCTAGCGCGAGCGGCCAGCCTTGACTGCCTTGACTAGAGCACTTGCTGCACGAGCGCTCGTGCAGCCGCCGCGGCTCCATTCAAAGTGACTAGCTCGCGCTTTTAGCACGCGCGGCTAACAATAGTCCATAGTAAGGTGAGACGAAGTATATACTTCGTTTCAGCTTGGGTCCAGACGCAGTCGATGCTACAAGCGCGAGCTCCGGGCTTTCAGCGTCCCTGCCAAGCACGCGCGCTCGTGCAGTGCAAGCACTGTTCAGGGCCACATGCTCGCGCTTGTAGCATCGACTGCGTCTGGACCCAAGCTGAAACGAAGTATAGGCTTCCGCCGCGCTTTTTACGCAACATCGAACTTGCCGCTCGTTAGTCACTATCTTGGTCGTGACGTCGGGAAGAAAAACCGAAAGAGGGCGCCACCGAAACATCTCGTAGCCAACAGACGCACTTCTGTAATACTCCAAGTCAGCGGAGGTTTGGTATCTGTTCCTAGTTTCTTCGCTACACTAAATTTTTTTATAAATCAATCAATTAATTGCCCGACCACACATCCCCCAGAGCTTGCAGGAAAAGCAAAAAAAACGCGAAAACACGAATCTTAGATAACAATTCCTTACAGAAACTGCCCCAAGAAAAATATAAGAAAGGCAATGAGAAAATATTTCCATTGTTGTTTCAGCCTCTCTGATTTGGCATAGGCAAAACTCACTCATGAGTGCACTAACTCACCCTCACGGATCGGGCGTGAGGTGAGGGTGAGTGAGTTCACAAGCCTCGAAAAGTCGTGAGTTTGAGATTGAGTGAGGGACGTGAGTTCGGTGAACTCATGAGTTCGGTGAGTTCGGTGAGTTCGGTAAGTTCGGTGAGTTCATGAGTTCAGTGAGGGCCGTGAGTTCGTGAGTTCGGTGAATCCATGAGTTTGGTGAAGGGCGTGAGTTTGTTATTTCGGTGAGGTACGTGAGTTCGGTGAGTTTATGAGTCCGCTAAGAGCCGTAAGTTCGTGAGTTCGGAGTTCATGAGTTTGTGAGTGAAGACCTAAAGGTGAGTGCGGGTGTGAGGGTGAGGGTGAGTGAGTTTTTAACTTTTTATTTTGAGCTTGCTGAGAGTGAGTGACTTCAACCAAAAATGCCGACATATGCCGTTGACCCTGTCTGTCGCCCGTACATCCAAATTACACAGGTGAATACTGAGCAGAGTAATTATATACAGTCGTTCGAATTTTCGGTGTCTTTATACACCGAAGTTCGACGCATATTGATCGGTATATTGCCGAAATGCAAAATAGTACAGTGAGCTCAACAGGCCAGTTCATGCTCCTCCTCCAACTCGAAATTCCTACGTTTGACCACAAAGAAACCTTAGCACGCACAGCCAAAGCTCGGAATTAAGAAAGCAACAAGCGCGTGCTTGAAGCGTAGCTTCTACTTAACTTTTAACCTGTCACCAGCTACTGGAAACCTCAAATGCATAAAACATTGTCGCCACGCTTCTATGAAGCTATGCTGCTTATAATGTCGACTATTGAGGCGATTTTGTTTTCGGTTGCAGCTTCTTTCGGTTATTCAGGCGACGCAGTGTCCAATCAATGACTGACGATACCTGGACGTCTGAAGAGGTCGCTTGTGAATTATAATGGTGTCTTTTAATCGAAGTCAAGATTTGTTCATGTCCACTCGCACCGAAGAAATGTCACCTGTTAGATAAAATATTACAAAACGTAAGATCAGTTAAGTTTTGACGTCGATGTACATTTGGGAACCAAACGAAACCATCGAACTGTTCGGACAGCTTCAGAGATGGCATGGGGGGTCTGATAACACGGAATGGATAGCAAGAGAAATGGCGGTGGGCCATGGCCATTGTCGTTGGCGACCAACCTCGAGTCTATTATTTTCCCGTCCACGTGTGTGAGTGGCGTGCGCACTTGTCAGAATGCCGCAGGACACAAAGCGTCCAAATGAAAGCCTCGATCGAGGCTAAGCATGTGGGCTTATACTAACTGCATAGCCGTGCATAGCCGCAGTATGCATGCTGGCAACTCATGTTGGCCCGAAACTGAACAATCTTTTGGAATTGTTGGTAAGCAAATGTATCTACCGAATATCCCCTTAATCAACGTACGATCCTAATAAAAATACGACCGGCAAAATAAAGAAAAAACAGAAAACATGTTACTTTTGGAATTTGACGCAGCCTTTATCTATATGTATCGCTTTACAACTGCACCAGGAGTCCACCAGGAGCAATAAATCTGCCTGTAAAATAGCCCACACTTAGGATGAGTCTATAACCAAGCTACTATCGGTAGCCATCCGCTACCTCAACAAAAGATAATGACCAAGCGTTGACGCCCCGTGCAGAGCAAAGCACTTTTATATACACTGTAACTGCATGCAATGCTACTTTAATTTAAAATATAGCTTCCTGTTTTGCATGCAGCCAGTGGATAAGCCGCGTTTGAAGTCCAACGCTCCATTCCCCGATTGTTCTGTGGGCGACGCCATTTTGGTGCGCAGAGCGGGCGTTCAAAAGTTCATCGAGCAACATTGGCGGTCGCCCATTGCTTGGGCACGAAGCGCGCGATTGGATCCGAGTCGTCGCCGAACGCTGACGTCACACTCGTGTCCAATACATTATCAGAGCACGTGACCAAGCAATGGCGGACAGGTGATGGCGTGGACTTTCTGAGAGGGTTATTCGCCAGAGGTATATGCGATTTTCCGGGCTTTAGGTATACGCTCTAAAGAAGCTAAGGCGATATGGTTTTGCTATGTCTTGTACTGCTTAAACTCTTCTGGAAGACGGAAAATAAATTTTTGTGGTTTCAGATACAGTTTCAGACAACTGACAATAATGATTTCAAGAGCCAAGTTGGTTGCAGTGCCGTTACTATAAGAAGCCTATGCTGATACCTAGGATTCTGTGTTTTCGGAGTATATTTCTTGTTAAATTCGGAAGGTGGTTTTCGGAGTGGAGTTTAAACTGAAAATTCGGAGGTTATTTGTATTGTTTACATACTTTCAATATTCAAAACAAAAAGTAAATATTATCCGGACACAACCATGCATAAATTTACAAGAACTAACCTGTATCAATCTGCAGCTGAATTTGGCATTGACGCTTTTGCCATTGGCAATAATACTGTCCCATGACAAATCTTACGAAGAAATGTTGCTTCCACATAACGTCAATACTTCGTAGTAGCTAAACACCTGGACGTAAGTCGGTGGGAAGCAAGGATGCTCAAGCTGCTCTGTCCTCTCCTGTGACACCTACAGCTTCATAGCTCTCACTGTTATAAAAGCACAGCCCTCCTCCCGCTAAAAAGCGCAAACAGTAGGCTCCAAACTGGAAAAAGGAACAGTGGCTCTATGTCATTATTCAGAAGTACAATGACCCGTTGTTCTGCAGCGAACCTTTACGAGATAAACGGTGAACTCCTTTTTGTCGATTGTCTGATATATCAAAGGACGCTGAAGTTGCCTCTCCTCAAAAACCCCGACCCTGTGCTCTCACGCAAGTTCTTCGTAAACTATCGTCTTTCGTGCTTTTTTTTTTTTATTTGGACACCGTTACTTTCAAAATTTTGAGCTTTTCGGATAGATCTGAATTTGAGAACGATTTATCAGCCAGCGGTTTTCGAAGTTTTTGGGTTCTTAGATTATCCGAAAACGCGGAACCCTACAAGTTATACTTGTAGGGTTCCGCGATCCTCAAGCACCTCGGCACCTTTACGATCCTCAAGGCACCTTTCGCTAAGGGACCTTGAACGTTGGCGGCGAATCGCGGTTCGCGATCGGTCCCCGCATGATGTGTGCTCACGACAAGCGCGGCATGATTCGGCGATTGCAAAGCGACCAGTTAAAAGGACCATGAAATGATCTTCAACTTTTTCCTCCTTAGCTTTCCTCCTCCACTCAAAATCGAAATAAGAAATCACGTGACCGTGACGCAGTATTTCACCAGATGCGATCAAGACTTCGAGCTTCCACACCATGGATGAAACTTGTCATTCGCGAGTGATGGTAAGTGTCGTCACGGCACCCATTGGCGGCCATGAACGCGAATCCAAATTTTTGTCGACGGGTTGATTGTTGACGAGCGCTTAGAACGCGTACGCCCGAGTGACGCAGTCCCCTCGTCTAGTGCGTAAGCTGGGTTTGGGTGACGTTCTTAGGCACCGCGGATGCATCACAATGAAAAGGCGGAGAGCTTTTGAAGGAAAGAAGCTAAAAATAGACCCTATGATATTTTCAAATTTTCATCCCGAAAAGCAGGCGTCTAACTTCCTACCCCCGTGTACATACTCCCCCCCCCAATTAATCGATGTACGTTCAGAAAAATTACAAGCTATAAAAGCACTGTGTGAATAGGGTATATTACTCAGTGGCTCTGTACGCATCCATCGACTAATTTTGGAAGGGCTCAAGATTGCATGTGGTCTGTCGTGGGTGGGAGGGCGAGGATTCCAGTCCGATCATTCATGGAGAGTGCACGTGAAGGGTCAGAAAACCGCTTTTGACGAAGGAGGGGCCCGTCGCTAGATCTCCTGCCTGCGTTGCCTTATTTGCGAGTTTGCTTTCCGCGAAGACGGCGGCCGCTCTTGATTCCTTTTCCCCTCGCCCGAAATCGTTTTGGCGAGCGTGCTAACGAGCTGCACGACTCCGAATCGGTCTGATTCCCAAGTCGTGAAGACCCTGTTGTACTCCCGCCCGGCCTTCTCTCGGCCCGAGCGTTGCTACCGAGCAGTTTCGCCTTTCGGGGTGCTCCGTGGGTGATCCGATGGAGTGTGGCATCGTGCAGGGCTGGTCCTCGTTCTTCCAAATAACCGTCTTCTCAGCGTTCGGTGCTTAACAGTAATTCTGTTGCGTGTCTGTTTATACAGCGTGAAGTTAGAAACTCCCAATGGGCTACTGGTGTGCCCGCTGTTGACGAGAAATTAGCCAGTCCGGTACCACCGGTAGCCGAGGGGATCTTTAACGTGCATTATGTCACACGACCGCACATCCGTATACGATGCTCATACAGATCCGAAGGGGCAGGGAAGATGATTGAACCTATGGATCCCTGACGTTCTGCAGTGGCGCGGGCTTTCGCTCCACGTGCTCTGAGCGTTAACACACTGGGCCACCGATTTCCTTCCGTTCCGTGGTGGCTATTAGCCAGTTGTATACAGTCCCCACCATTATGAAAGACCCTTCCGACGATGCGGCTTCGGGCGGCTGTGCAGGATTCGTTTGGGCGAGGGCGCCAGGCCCACAGCTTCTGGCGGGGTGAGGAAAGAAATGATAATTTGTTCTATACACGAACTCATCTCTGTTACGTCACGGCGCGGTGGTGGCGCGTCGGACGCACTTCCGGTCCGGGGTTGTGGGCGGAAGGGCCCATGCCAGACGTGTATTCCTGCGTTGTTTTGAAAGGAACCAGACAAAAACCTGCCTTCTCGTCAAAATGCCGCGACTGGGGCCGTACCAAAAGTCTCGAGAAAGGTTTGAAGGTCAGTTTTCACGTGCTTGGTTCGTCCGAGAACGTTGATATGTGCCGTGAAAGGGAAAACGAGACGCCGTCAGACCACGATTGCTTGGGCGGGAAGCACTTTGGGTTGAATTCACGGATACTTGTGGTCGTCAGATTTATTTGTTTTGTTCCAACATGAACGCAAGAAAACCGTCAAGTTGTGCGGATCACCTGAGGACTACGTTCAGTGCGTCTTCAAGTTCAAACGGCCGCCTGATCGTTCGAATTGTCGTCTGCTCTCTCAAACGTTTCTGCTTGTCGTCTGCTCTTTTAGAGGACACCGGCCCGTAGACCAAACATGGGCCCGGTACTTGCGATAAGAAGTAAGTGCAGGCCTCAAAAGAATTAAGTTTAAAGGTTGGTAAGCAGGCTCGACGTAAACAGTAGATACAAGGAGATGTTGATCATTGTTACCAGTGGCCATCACCGACTTGTGATGCCTGATTGACTCCGTCCGATTCTGCTCGAGATTTTCAGTACCGACGTCAACATCTCAGCTACGGTTCACGCTTTTGCAGCCCGAGCAACGTCACGACTGAAAATTGCGAGCGAAATCTCATCATGTGAATCAGGCTTTGCGTACATTCTATGGCGTCCACGCGGAATGAATCGCCGCATGTCAGATTATTCACGCGAAGTTTTGCGGTGTAACGAGCCTCGTTAATTTCGCTGACGCCACTCAAGTAGTCAGACATTGCCAGGAAGACGTAGAATCAACAATTCCAACGCGAAAAAGAGCGCGGGGACTCACACCGACGCCGACAACATCGCATTTCAATGGTTTGTTTGTGGGCGACGGCGACGTTCTTGCCCATACCCCCATCGCGCATGCGCGGCGCCGGTGGCGCCCGCGAGGGGCGCTCCGGGCGCTCCGGTTTGTTTGTAAACATGAGTTGGTGTATAATATTCCTCAAAATAAAACGCCGCCTGGTCAAAGTGTACTTGGGGCACCACCGCATAAACTGCCTCGGTGAATGGGTCTTTTTGATATGGTGGGAGGCACCTGACCCGGCATTGAGGGGAAAGGATGACCTCTTCTTCGCCCTCTGTTCACGGCTATAGCAAACCAATGGTGAAAAAGGATTAACCTCGGCATATAATAAACAAATTATGTCTTTCACCCGCTGTCTGTCAAATAACGGGCTTGTTTATTTTCTGATTGTTTTCTTTTGTGAAACGTGCTTGGTTGGCATTATTTAAGAAAATCATCATACTTGCGTTCTTTTGTTTGTGTGTGTGTGATTTTCATGTGATATTATCTTGATTCAACTTTTTCGTAACTCACTATTTGAAGACAGACTATTAAATTCTTTTTCAGCGTGGCTGAAAACTATTTTCCCCTTTTGTGCATGGCTCGTGAATAAAAAAAAATTTTGTGAAACATTTGGTTACAAAATAATTTATAAGTTATAACTAGGGTTTGTATTTTCCGGTTTTAACCAAAAAACACCGATAAACATCCGTCGGTGACGAAAATACAAAATCGGTTAAAACCGAAAAACACCGGTGGTTGGACATTTTCGCCCTGGTTAAAACCGAAAAACACCGGTCGTTGCATGTTTCCGACCTAGCGAAACCCTTTCCCCGTAGAGGTTCGTCAAACGTGTTATCTCGCCCTCCTTTCTGGGGGTCAAAAGCGTCTAGTTAACGCAGTGGAAGCTAAGCTCTCACACGCCTTTCCCCCATTGTGTCTCCCATGGCCCCCTTTTGTGGAAAAATTAACGCAGTGGAGGGTACGCTCTCACGTGCCCTTTCCCCATTGTGTCTGGCCAAGTGATGTCGGTGTAAGCCATGTATTCAGAGGTTGCTGTAGTTCCTGGAAGACACTGCTAACATTCGTGTCGTACAGGGCTACTGACCTTTGAGAACTGAGATGCGTTGTGGGCTTTTGGGGAAACTTCATGGGCTTTTGGGGAAACGAAAAAAGGGTTTTGTTCTGTAAAAAAATTTCCAGACATGTTTGAGAAGGCGCGTCCGTCCCGCGTCTGCGGGTTTTCTCAACGTGAGATTTGCTTTCCTTCGTCGAACACTTCAAGTATCGTCGTCACGCGGAGTAGAAGGCCACCAGGATGGGACGCAAGCGGAAAGCTCCGGATGACTACGCTAGAGATTTCATGGATGAATCGTCGTTATGGTTCCGCGTACAAATTGTTAATCCGTGCATAAAAGTGGAGCTGCCAGAGGGATTTGTGCCTTATGAAAATATCTATCGGCGTGGTCCTCCGAGACGAGCGCAAGCTGAGCGACCTAGATTCAGAGTTTCTTTGTTACCGCCAGTATGCTGTGACTAGCACCGTTGATCCAGTGTTATTTTGGAAACTTCATTTACCTGACTGGCCACTACTGTCCCAAGCCTCGCTGGACATTTTGTGATTTCCTGTGTCCAGAGCAAATGTGGAGCGTGCGTTTTCAAAATTGCCGGTTGTGAACCGCAAGGAACGTGCTGCCATGACGGATGCAAGCCTCTCGAAGCATGCTTGCATCTACTATATTAACCAAGTGTGAGAAATAGATGCTTCCTCGAGAAGAAGTGTATGAAATATGTGAAGAAAATTGGAACTCTGTCTGTGACCAATCGCATTTTTTTCCACCGATAATCACCGATTTTAGCCTCGTCGTGAGACGTTCCACCGAAATTCACCGGTGTTTCGAAAGTAAATAAACACCGAAAAACATCCGTCGATTTTTCTCTCAAATAAACACCGGAAAGTATACACCCTAGTTATAACCTACATACAAGTGGCGTTCAAAACTCACCTGTGGCTATTGAAAAAGAAGACAAGTTCCTTATTTCTTCCTTCCTTCCTATGTGTGTCGCCAAGAAGTTTTAAAAATCTTGCTTGACATATTAGTACTTTTTCTAACATTTCGTTTTTGAATGTTTCATGACAAGGTACGCATGCACGTGTGTCTTTACTTAACCTGAGATCTGTGCACTCATGTACATAAATGCCTGCTCTCGATCAAAACCTCGAATGTGATTTGTCGCATCCCCCTATAAACGATTTCTGATCACGTTTGCGTCCATGGACGCCTTGAATTTCTTATAACCATATCCGCTCAACCACTTTAGTATAAACTCATCTGAAGCGCTTTACAATTTATTCAACAGATACGCATTCCAAATATCAATTGCTGTGCTGTTTTTCTTTGCGTACGCGTTTATAGCATGCAAGTATGCGATCAAGTTTCTATTGTGTTTCGAACACTACGATATAATAATAATAATAATAATAATAATAATAATAATAATAATAATAATAATAATAATAATAATAATAATAATAATAATAATAATAATAATAATAATAATAATAATAATAGTTTATTCACCATATACATATGGTGGGGGCTGGAAGAAAAAAAGCTGCACAAGCAGCTTGACTGGTCCACAGCCCCTAAACAAGCTTGCAGTGGTGGCGAAAATAAATAAAGCTAGGGCCGTTTCTCGATACAATAACAAAATAAAGGGACAAAACACCAAAAATATCAACGGTAAGAAGGTTGTGAGTGGGCATAAGCCTCAAACAGAAATGCAACAATCAAATGCAATACACACTGAAAAATTTTCACAGAGTAAAACCACTCCCCTTCGAGGTTAGCAGACGAATAAAGCAATGAACAGTATTAATCTTGACAGAAAGTAGTCAATAAGTCTCTAGCTGACGGATTATACATATCAATATTTGTTTGCATGAATGTGTTTAATAATGAATTCAAGGTTTGTTTTGTTTCTGAATCATTTGATAGCCATAACATAGCAGTACGCGATTTAGGGTATTCACTATCCAGAAGTCAGACTGACGAGTGGAATATGTGCATGGTTTTGTTCTGAGAGATGCTAACGATAGTAAAAACAAACTTTGTTTCGCAGTCTTTCTACTTTTGCTAAGCCTGTATTAGTAATGCTCATGTATTTTCATTACCTCCAGTGTCTTAAAGATACATTCTGTGTGAAAATCATAGCGCACGTTGTACACAAATCTTCTTTGCAATAAGCAAACTTGTGCGCAACGCTCGCAAAAAACGCGGACAAGGAAGATGCGTGCGTGCGTGCGTGCGTGCGTGTGTGTGTGTGTGTGTGTGTGTGCGCTGCGTGCGTGCGTGCGTGCGTGCGTGCGTGCGTGCGTGCGTGCGTGCGTGTGTGTGTGTGTGTGTGTGTGTGTGTGTGTGTGTGTGTGTGTGTGTGTGTGTGTGTGTGTGTGTGTGTGTGTGTGTGTGTGTGTGTGTGTGTGTATAACGGCCAAAACATTGGCCACAAGTGATTTTTTTGGAACTGCACCCTAGCTGTATCGGCCCTCAGGCTAACGAATAAATCAATCAATAAATGAATGCACATTCAACACGGATTGGCGCTACAGTCCGTGATGAATGTGTCTCTTCCTCGTCCGTGTTTTTTTTTTTTGCGCTTTTAGGTCCTCCAGATCACAATGAACCAACTAGCCCAACCCAAAGTTTTTATACAAAAGCAACTTAACACTTGTTGGAAGTATTTATAGCGTTGTCGGTGAAGTATGCCAGTGATGCAGGCCAGTTTTTGAAATATTATCCACGGTGCTTAAAGTCTCTCGTAAGTTGCGAGGGGTTCCTACAAACTGTGGTAAAGGAAGGGGAGAGTAGTCTTAGATACACGTAAAACTGACTTGATTGAAATGTATACTAACCCGGCAGTCTTCTCAGAAAACAAAACCGACCAACAACATGGATTTCGATTAATCTTCTTGTCAAGAATAATTAGTGTCCCTGAAACGTTTAAAATTTTATTACTCACGAAATTGACATGGGTACTCACAATATAGTTTTTATCTCTCTAGAGATGGCTACCCATCAAAACCTTTGTATTGAAAATCCTAACATTTCTGATTACAAGATGACTTTTCACCAACACCAGAGCTATTTTGAAGGGTGGTCTTGGACCACCCTTCAAAATCGGCGGAGGCTTCCAAACCCCCTAGATCCCCCCCGCTTTAAGCACTGATTATCTATGTGCTCTGTCCAAAGCATGTAATTTGAAAAAAAAAAAAACCTTAAGTTTTGGACGTTTTTACAATTTCAATAGGGGACGAGTATGAAATAATATCGCTGGAAAGGGTAAAGTTCTTATTTTTAAGACAAAATATCATAACTTTAGTTTTGTTTTTATTTGTCAAGATATTATTTGCTGTAGACCAATTTTCTAGATTTCGTATGACGTCATTTGATGTCTCTTTAATATCATTGCAATTATGATTCGAAGTGTTCACTGGAGCGCTCAGTTACGAGAGTGCCACATCTCTCTCCCCCCCCCCCCTTCTGGCTAGAGGCTAGAAGAATGTTGCAAACATATATTACGGCGTTTTAGAAGTCCCCAGTCACAATGATCATTCATTCTGCCTCCCACGCAAAATGAATTAATTTCTATGATACTCGTTACTTTAAGTTTCTATTTCACTTCAATTTATTTCACGTGAAAATGCAGCACTAATGTGGCTTGACAATGCCCCTGGCCCTTACATTTGGCGACTTGACGAAGAGGAAAGTTGTACAAATATTTTATCAGAAAATACTAAGTTTTAATCGAGACAAATACACTCAGAAAAAAAGAAAAACCACCACCCCTTCTGTTTCTCAAACTCAGTGTGAACGCATCCTTCGATTAAAAAATTCAGTAGTTCGTTCAGTGTGTGGCGAAGTACCTGCAGCCCGTAGTTTGTTAGAGGACGTGGTACCCTTAAGGTCCCGGCGCTGCGCATTCCATATGCAATATTTATTTTCATTTTTTTCTCCGTTAAATTTCCAGTTTGTTGCAACGAATGAATTGTGAATTTCGGCTGCCTACCCGGGCCGTGCACTAAGATATGCGCCTAACCACCCGCTTAACAGCGCAAACGAGCTCTCAAAACTCGGGCATTCCTTAAAGGGGGGTGCAACGCTTTCCGGACTTCTGTCAAAGATTTGTGGAACTTGCCCTCTGACACTTTTGAAGTAAAGAACAGAAAGCCGATTTCGCCTGCGTGTCCTAGTTGTTGCGTAAAAAAGATAAATATTGGCATTTCGGGCACCCCTCAACTCACTCCCAGTCTTCAGGGTCACACCTGGTCGCACTCCCAGTGACGTCATTCGGAGTGCCGTGTAGCTTCCCGTGTGCTATCTCGGAGGACGCTTCCTCTCCCTCTCTCCGCTCACATTAGCGGGCGTTATGCTGCAGCTTAGAGCGGAGCGAGGTCACGTAATCTTTTCGCCGTAGTTGCTTCGGCTGCCGCTTGGGGCTGCAGGTGGGGGAAAAAGCTCGACTTTTGCTTTGCGATTACGCAGCTTAATCGCGACATTTTTAATGAAGGAGATGTTTTTTGTGATCTCTGGGACACGATGAACAACGTAAAAATGACAAGATGCAAATTCTTTTAATCATAAAATCGTTGCACCGCCCCTTTAAAGCGAAGCTGAAGCGGTTTTGTATTTGAGGAAACACACTTCAATCGTCTTCATTTGACCTCCAGACTTTTGAATATCAAACTGTTGTGTTTAATTTTTAATTTGATCCATAGAGGTTCCAGAAAATCGTTATGAAAGAACCACTGAAGGCCCTCCTTCCCGGAGCGTGACGTCAAAAAAGGGGTTTCGAGAATCTCCGCTCTCGCGCATCACCAGTGCCTATCAAAGCTATGCACGCGCACTCTTGATATTTTTAAAAAGGGGAGGAAAAGACCTCACGACTAGTGCCAGTGCGGGAGGAATATACCTGACATACTTGTGGTTGCACGCGCCGCCCTCGAGCGATACGCGCTTGGCGGCCGAAAGATCCTCTTATGACGTAACAGACTGGTCAGAGGATTTTTCGTGTTGTCTCGCGTTTAGTTACAACTTCCGAAAAAAAAACGAACGTGATATTCAGATTCATAGAATAAAACTACTCTAAAATCGAAACTATATCTCTTTTTCTTCTTAAAAAATGTTTAGTTTCTCTTTAAATGCAAGCAACGCACCGCAAGCGACGCAACAGGTTCAAAGAGCCAACTTACGGCGAAGCCGACCGTCCCAGCCTCCGCGAGGCGAGATACCTTCGGCGCCTGTCCGACACCCGAAACCCCCACCAACGCAGCGCGGGCGCTCGCGCTCCGGTGCAAGCGCACCTCGATGCGCGCTCCTCACCCCAGCGTCTGCCGAGAGCACGCGCGCGCGCCTCATCTGCAAAATGCGCGCGCCCCGCGTGGCACAAAGAGTCCGCGGGGCGCACGCGCCGACGCGGAACCGACGTCACGTGGCGAAGCCGCCTCAGCGCCCGCCTTTCCCGCGCCGGTCGTCCCTGACGTCACGGAGCGGCTCCGACCAATGGTAGTGCGCGGCTCCGCCCCCGTTGCGCGAGCTTTCCGCCGTTCTGCGCCCCCGTCGGGGTGCTTGTTTCGTCCGCGCGCATTGTGAGCGCGAGACAAAGTGTCGCAGGCGGCCCATTCTCGGGAGCGCCGATGCCCTCCGCTGCTGCAGCCGTCTCGCCCGTCGCCTCACGCCGCCGCTAGAAGAGGACGGCGCATCCATTCTCTGCCTCCGCTGCCTCCTCCGCCGCCGCCGGGTGACGCAGTGTGCTGTGTGTTTTGTGTGTTCTGCTCCGCTGCGGTGTCCGAGCGCCGGGCTCTGTTCTCCTCTCGCGGCGAGAGCCTCCGTGGACGCGCGCTCGAGGACTCCGTTGTCGTCGCACCGTCCTGCTCTACGAGACCGCCTGCCAGCTGCCTCGTCGCTGTGATCCTGGCGCGCTTCAATGGTCATTCTGTGAGTCGCTCGAGCTTTGAACCTCTTTTTGAACCTCCGCACAACGTTACCAACTCCAACGCACAATTGGGAGACTGCGAAGAACCGGTGTAACGGTCCCCCCAAGACGTCGGGAGAGGCACCTGTTCAAAATGTTTGCACCGGTAGCCGGTGCCGTATGCAGATACCTATGACATACAGGTGCAGGTGCCACCGACACCGACGCTGGTGGAGGGGTGAACCTGAGAGGGGGTGGGCAGTTGGGTGACGTCATGCACAGTTTGGCGTTCTGCTCCGGCCATATCTGATTCTGATTGGCCGGCTATCGCGCGGACGTTAGCCGTCCCAACGTCACACACTGTGGTGGCACGAGCAAGCTACGTTCGAGGGAGAGGAGGCTGGTTGAGAGGGAAGAAACGGACGGCTCCGGTGCTTCTCTGACGAAGAAGCTCAATCTGGAAGTACTCGAGCGATTTGAAACTGGCTGCCGCTCTCGAGAAAGACACAGGCAGTGACGAGGAGTGTCGGGCGCCCACCACCGTATCGAGATGCCGGGGGGAGGTGCGGCCGGTGTCCTGTGTTTGCTCGGACGTAGCCTGCGCGCCACCCTTGTTTGCTTTAAAGGGGGAGGGTGGTGGGCCCGGCTTGTTGACACGGCGGAGTCGCGGGGCCTGCGTGCGGTGGTGGCGAAGGCGCGACGTTCTGCGCGGTCTGTGTGTCTGCGTACTTCGTTACACCGTCTGTGCTGATTGTTTGCGGTGGGGAGAAGGAGGCGTCTTTATCTTCGAAGTGGCTTTGTTCGGCGTCGTGAGGGGCTGGCCCTCGTTTAGCCGCTCTCGTCTCGGTGGTCCGTGGAAGCAAGGACTTCCAACGCAGGCAAAAAGCGACGTTCGAATGGATGGAAGATGCTGTCGCTCCTGAAATGCTCCCGAAAAAGCCTGCGTTGTCTTTTGTGCAGGACACGCTTTGTCATAGATACAGACTGAATGAGATTGGTTGGCAGGGAGGTCTTTTAGCTGTCCCGCTTCCCCACTCTCAGAATAAAAAGGGGGTGTATTATTACACCCTTTGTCCCATATAATACACCCCGAAACTTCAGTTGGACGGACAGCGCACTGACGTCGATCTGACGGTACAAACTTTCACGAGAGGCTTGATAGCCGTGTGGTACAACTTATTAAAATAGCTAATGTACGTGTTACTAACTACAAAAAATATCGTGGTTTTCTTGTTTCTACTGCAAAACCTCGGTGGTTTTTTTTTTCTGTGGACTTTAATACGTAGTTTAGCTATTTAATATATGTCATATCGCACCGTTATCAAGCTTCTCGCAAAATTGGGACCGTCTGTTCGACTATAGTGCGCTGTACGTCGAATTTAAGCTTTGTGGTGCATTATATGGGACAAAAGGGTGTAAGGTGACACCCTTTTTTTTTTTAGAGTGCAGCGCAAGCTTCCCGTTTTCCATAACACTTTGGCGTCTTGTAAGCTTCGTGCGTGCACGCCCACTCAAAGCACGACGGAAGGTAATGACCGCGTAAAGGCCGAGAGCCCAAAAGCGACGCCTTGCCGCTCTCACTTTGACAGTGACTGTGGAAGGCACGAAAGAAGACTGAACTTTTTGTTGCAATGCGGTCGAAGGCGTAGTAGTGCGTGCTTTCGTACACTTTGAGCGCCGATAAAGCTGTGCACGCGCACTCTTCCTATCGTCGTTGAGGCCACACAGGAAGTTGTCCCCGAACAGGATAAGAGCAAACTGCATATTTCGTACAAAATGCGTCAAACCGACTAGTCCTTTCAGCATTGCTGGAGCGCTGAGCAGTAAAGGCTAATTCTTCAGGAGGGCTGAAGTATTTGCTGGAATACCATGAACCTATGCGGGGTGTTGAACCAGTCAGAACGAGGTAATAAAACAGCACTAGTCCGAAGGACTAGCCGATAATACAATACATCATGCCGTTAAAAGAATAACTTGACGGCATGATGTTTTCACCACAAAACAGACGTATAAATATTCGTACCTTAGCGGGAAAAAAATTGTGATAAGAATTTTTTTTGGCTAATTATATAATGTGGTATAATTTCTTGTATAATTATTGTGCATAACCTACAAGATATGTTTACTTTTTGCCATGAGGTACAGGATTGAACAGTCTGATATAAGCTGTGAATATAACGTTTGGTATATGATTAGAGCACTGATGAGCATGCTGGGAACCCAGGCTGGCGAATAGCGCGTTTCAACTTCTACACTAATAAATTTGTGGAACACAGAGCATAATTATTGTTTGTATGGTGGGTCGGAAGTTAGAATCATTCTGCAAAAAGCGAACTGGGCCGGAAAGCAACCATACTGCTGCTCTCATCAACTCTGCAACTTTATTATCCTCCTCGTCAGTCCCATTTATTTTAATAAATTAAGAAAACGTTTTTTTAGCATTCAATATTGCCACCGTGAGTCCGTTGCAAGCTGTTGACCGAAGCCTTGATTTTCGAAGTGTGTCCAATAGGAAGTATCTATCAGAAGGCATCAGTGTGACCACTGTAACCCCAGGGTTGACTTGAGAATGAAGCTTATGCAGACGTGGACCTTCCCTGAAATCATTTCTGACGACGTCAAACCAGTTCTAATCATCATACAATGTCTTCACAGCTCGTGCAAGTGTAGGAAAAAACGGTAGGACAACGTCAGGTGAACACGTTGTTTGCTAAGACAGCTGCATAGCTTAAAATGCGGAGTCAGCGCCAATAAGCCTAGGGAGGCTTCCATGGGTCAGGACAGGCTTTGTGAACTTGCTCGGTTGAGTGTAAAAGAGAAGAAACCGAGCAAACTAACTTCAATGAAGTTGTAGACCAATTCGCTTCAGCGAAGGCAAGGAAGAGAGTTCTAACATTGCTGCGTTATATTTGTTTCCTGAATAATCGAACGTGGTAAATAAAGTGTCTGAAACCTCAACAGCACGTATTTGCTGTAACTCTGGGACTTAATTTCAGTAACTTCGCGATCGAAATATCTACCTTTCTTTGTCGCAAAATATGGGCGCAGGTTAGGACTAGGAGGTGTTTGACAGAGGCTGATATTGTTTAGATTACTTACTTCCATATGAGTTCAGCACAGTGCAATAAAATAGATTTGCTGGGACACATGCCAGTCTGCTTTTGTGGACACGCGAGATTTTACACAAAGTCATCATCGCCATCAACATCATAATCTAGGCTAGGTGGCGCAAGCTACAGCCCGTTACAAAGAACACAGCTATTAGCATTCTTCCATCCATTCATCCATACA
Organism: Ixodes ricinus; assembly: GCA_037355805.1. Classification (NCBI taxonomy): domain Eukaryota; kingdom Metazoa; phylum Arthropoda; class Arachnida; order Ixodida; family Ixodidae; genus Ixodes; species Ixodes ricinus. Next base: position 211,960 of record JAZHYW010040447.1, on the reverse strand, counting down.
GGCGCTCGAAAAGACGACTTGCCATGGGCGCCATCACTCCTATAGGTACGCCCCTGAGTGTCCTGGCAAACATTTCGGTTAAGAGTCACGTCCAATCGCTGTGGTTACGGGAATAGCCGAACTCTTACTATATCATGACTCTGCGCAAACGCGGTTCGTTGCTAACCCCAGCGCATGGATATGAACATTGGCGGCAAATAATCGACTTCGGATCACGTGGCCGCTTGTTGTGGCTTTGGCTGATTGTTTAAGGAAAAACTAATGCGCGTTTTGTTTGTTGTAAAGCCAAGTATTCATTCAAAGCAACATTTAACGAAAGTAGGAAAGTCTGAATACGAAGAAAGCAAAACACAAACAGGGGACAGAGGTACACACGTGTCTCTGTCCCCTGTTCGCGTTTTGCTTTCTTCGTATTGAGTATTCAACCATCACGCTCGTCAAACTTACCAAGAAAGTATTTTCTTTACCCTTTTGGAAATGACATAAACAACGATTTCGGTATCATCCGTCCATAATGGAGACGGATACAAGCATTATGCTGCAGTCGGAAATGTGTAATGTATGGTGTTAAACCATTTATTGATTCTGAGACTGCGGAATATATATCTGAAATCGGATGCGATACCCTGCCTCGCGGGATACTTAAGAAAATTCGCAAGTGCCCTTTTTAAGGGGCCTGTTTCTACACGACTATGGAAACGTTCATCACGGGTTTAACAAAAAAATGTATGTTTTCTCGTCGGTTTGGTATGAACGTGTTTAGCCTGAAATATTTGAACAAACTTCTGGGCTGAATATGAAAATCTTCGACCAGTACAGTACTGCTACTGACTTCGAATCCTCGAACTCATACGTATATTCTTCTTTGAGTATCTGCCCTTTTCAAAACTCAAGAGTAACAGGCTGTATTGGCCAATCGCCATTGCATGTCGCGTAAAATGCGAGCTGTCGATAACGTCTAAGTTATCAGAGTTTGCAGCGCGACCTTTCTTTTGTTTCCCATGCGAACGACACTGCCTTCAGTCCCGAGTCGCTTCACCGCAGGACAGTTCACTTCAGACACTTTATTTACATCAAGTATGTCTCATTTCAAGAAAGATAAAATATTCTTGCCTCAACTGTGGTGTAAAATATTCCGACCTTTGGTCCGCTAACAAAACACACACACACACACACACACACACACACACACACACACACACACACACACACACACACACACACACACACACACACACACACACACACACACACACACACACACACACACACACACACACACACACACACAGCACACACACACACACACACACACACACACACACACACGCACACACACACACAGCACGCAGACGCACACACACACGCACACACACAAACGCATCCTCTCCAACTATGTAATGTATGGTAGCCACATTCCTCAACACCTATACTTTGACGATCTTCAGCGAGCTTGTCGCTATTCCACGATGCGCGGAAGATGTCCAGGCTCCACTAAATACATTGCACACTTCACATTACAGGCCTACGCCTCATTTGGTTTCGGTCTTGCACCGCAGACACGCATGCAAATCCCGAATGCAGATTCGAACGGCAGCTTTGGATTTCCTACGTTGAATTTACGACTCGAAAATGTGGAGTAGGCCGTGAGACAATACGCGCGCGAAGTGAAATAGCGCGGCGGAAACAATCGCCAATAATCCTCCTCCCAATTGTCGGATGAAGCGGCAAAACGGGTAATCAATTGTTAAGTCGACCCGCTGTACACGTACGTGCATAAGCTTGGCCCACTCCGTTTCCCCGGGATCCGGCAGTCAACAAAAGAAGGCCTGCGCGTTCCCCCTCCCCGCCCCGTATACGTCATCACAAGTGGACCCACGCAGCGCCGACAGCGCAGCTCGGAGCGTCTCGCAACGAGCGCGACGGAGCACGCGCTGGCAGCAAAAACGGACGCGCGTCTGCCGCTTTGCGGCGTCTTCTCTCGTCGAGCGTGTTCGTTTGCCCTCGTGGATCTGCTAATGATGACGTCATGAGCGAGCCTTGTCCTCTAGGTGCTATTGGGTCCGGCGCGGCAATGGGTGCGTGTCAGTGAACGCTTCGTGTGATTTACTCGTTCGATACCGACAGATTGCATCTCTCTGAGCCGCCGCGCATCGCCAATACCGATTGCGCCGCCGATGTATAGACGAGACATGCGCGCGACGTACACAATATTTGTTGGGAAAGTGTACACGCCGTGGGATGGCGGGAAAGGCGCCATCTTACGTGCTAGCATGGCCATTTGTGATCGTTTCGAAACCATCCTTGTATTGACATGGAAAATCAAATGTATTCCGGTGCACATGATAAAAGTTTACGCGAACAGAGCTCATGGCCGTAGTAAATATTCGATAGAATAACTAGTGGCTCTCGTGTCTGGGTGAGGGAAGGGGTACAGAGAATTATGTAAGCATTTCTCTGCTGCACACCAAAACGCTGTTTAGAAGCATGCCCGCGTTTGCCCGCGCCAGGTGTGTTCACTGCGCTTGCGCAGAAATCCCGATTGAATAGTGGTACCGAGTGAGACACGTTCTAGTACGAGACGTTTCCATCAATGAACTTTGCTGAAAAGACACCAGTAGAGACCAGTAGAAAACTATCAGGATGAGACACCTGTACTACTAGCCACATTCGAAACCTTGTTTTTATTCGACAGATGGTTCTCACACAGAATGAGTTATGTCAATCGAAACAATGGGCCTAAAATTTCACTTGCTCGAAGTTAAGGACATACTCTCTATAAATATGGGGACACGTGGTTATTTTATGTTATAATGTATCCTGTCAATAAAATAGCCTGTGGCTATGAAAGCATATGTGTCTTTAACTTGGATTACATTAACGATCGTAGATTTGACCTCAGATGACCCTATTGTGCGGAAGAATTGTCAGTAGAAACTCTATCATTTACCTTGCACCCTCACCCGCGAACCTATCATGCCGCGGGGTTTCGACTTCTCCTAAATTCTCTACTTAGCCGTTTTCACGAAATCCAGCTGAGGGTATTTCTCCCTATACAAGGTACAGCCTTTTCCAGTAAGCAGTCAAGAAAGAGCAGGAAAGGGGTTCATCCCAAGTTCTGCTTATTGAGGAAGGCAAATATGTGAACTCCCGAGGCAGCAATACAAAACCCATGATAGCCCGCAGAGTCGTGTAGCATGCGGTGCCAGGTAGCCTGCTTGCGCTGATCGCGCCCCCCGACCCGCACTTTCTCCCAAACTCGTAAAAAACTTCTTTACATTGCCATTTTTAATCCTGTTGCCCTTTTTCAAGTCCCTCCATGTCCCTTCTCAGTTCTTCCCAATCCTTTGTATACGTACCCCGTTCTGCCAGGCGACCCCATGCATGCATGCACCAGCATCCACACAATGACATTCCAGTTTTCGTTGTTTGCCACGTTCGTCCAGCGTCTCTGATTTCTTTTGTGGTTCTTTGTGTTGTCTGTCTATCGTGGGTTCTGACTCAGCGACGTTTGACAGATTGCTTCGTGGAAGGATCTTCACACGCAGAAACGTGTCTGAAAAGCGTAAACGATGCTTGGTTGGTTTAGGGCGCGCTTATAGACTTTTTTAATGTTTACAAAATCACAGTCCCGCGTGCGGTCTTCACAGCTCCGCACGTGCGTGTTCGTCGCTTCGGAAAGCGAGGGAAAGCACGCGCCATACCCACGAACAGTCAAGATGGCACCGGCCACACGCTCTTTTTTGGAAAGGTCTATAATGTGTCGTGAAGAATTCAGTTCTTCATTTAAAGCCGTTTAAAGACGCACCACATCATTTGAGCTGAGTTTTAGGACATTTATTACACCGTGATTATAGTGCATCATTGCGTACTCCTTTGCAAGCAGGCCTTCCTAACGTAGCCTTATCCCTGACCGTACTGGCCATTTGCACTCTTCTATTCGTGCGGACAAGCACATGCGATTACAGTCTTGCCAAAGGCGCCTTCACGCATTTTTTCCCGTATTCACTGGACGCCATATTTGAGTGCGATGTTTAGAGCGCATCCTCAGAACGAGCTCACATTAATAGCCTGCTAAGATCGGCAATCTCGATGGTGCGGAGGGCACGTGGCAAAAGTAACTGTGGAAGCTCTCCGTCAGCACGCGCTTAGCAGTCGCGCATGCAGCTATGGCCACCTAAAGCCCCTCTATCCCGGAAAAAGTGGCGCCATTCTATTGGCGTGGAAATGCTTGGTGCACGCGCCGCGCGCCACTACTGGGAAGAACCTGGCGTCTGAAATCCAGCTCAGTACTGTGCTGTGCCGCCATGACCTTCGCAAGGGCTGCACGTTGCACGTGCCTCGTGCATCGACGCACCTTGCGATACTTTTGAAACATGAAGGGGCTTTATGGCCTCCAGTGAATACTAACGTTGGTGAATACCCCCTATAGACCTTTTGCTATATTACCCAGCATCAAGGAGAATGCAGGGATTGGTAGTTCCACGCGCGTCGCGCTGGCCTCAGCAGTAGTAACTTTTCTAAAGCAAATACCTAAAATAAATGGAATCTTGCACGCGCGTTCGTCAACGCTTTATTTTGGTTATTTACTTCGAATATTTTATACCAAGGAAGGCGTGCGCGTGTGGCGCGTGGAACACCAATCCCTGCATTCTCCTTGATGCTTGGGTAATATAGCAAATGGTCTATTGCGGCGAGATGTTTCGGTAGCACCTCCTATACTTCGTCCCACCCCAGCATGGACTAACCGCGAAGGCTGTGCTAGCGCTAGCGGCCAGCCTTGACTGCCTTGACTAGAGCACTTGCTGCACGAGCGCTCGTGCAGCCGCCGCGGCTTCGTTCAAAGCGACTGGCTCGCGCTTTTAGCACGCGCGGCTAACAATAGTCCATACTAAGGTGAGACGAATAACACGTTTGCAAGAAGGGCTCGCGTGCGCCGCCATTTTGGGCGATTCTGGCGCCGCCTAACGTTTCCGCTATGCTGGGGTGCGGTCACTGGGGTGCGCAATGACAATGACTGGGCAAGGCGCCTCGCCAGGTCGCTCGACGGGCCTGGATTAGCGACGCACTGCAAGGTACGTTTATACTCCAACGTATTACGTCGACGGGCGCGGCGTATGCGCGCGCCAGGTACCGATTGGTCGCAGCTTTCGAGTTCTCGCTGCCGCCAATGAATGGCGCGAGTTCTGCGCTACGCCGCGTTCACTGCGCTCAACGTCGGAGTATATACAGCTTCACTGTTTCTGGAACGCAGGGGGAGGTATCCACTCAGATTCGTAGCATCAAATATTGTAGGACGGGTCATGTTTAAGTGGTTGCAGAGCTCTGACTTTCTTAACGATCGCAGCCTCTGTTCCAGCACGTCGTGGAAGCAAGAGCTGCCGCGAGCGCAGCCATCGTTGATGCAATGGCCATGTGGCTTCTGGCACTTTCTGATGAAAGCTTTGAGACTCTATGCTTCATTTCACCTTATGCGCGAGCGAAGGCAAAGCTGGAAGCGCGAGCACGAAAGCTCCATACGTTCCGGCTTCGCCTCGAGCGCGCGAGCTGGGGAGAAACGCAAAAAGTGCTGGTCTCGCGCTTATAGCTTTGGCTTCGCTCGTAGATAAAGTGAAACGAAGTATAGATATTTTTCTAATTTTTCGATTTGTTGCTGGTTTACGTATTTTGTTTAACTGTTTGTGCTTTTTTGCAGTCGAAGAGAACACCTGCATGTTTTATAAATATATATATTTTAATTTATTCTTGCGCTAAGTTGTGTATGCTTCTGGCAAGAGACGCTTGGCAACATTGTTCGATAAGCAGCGAACGTCCTGGCTGGAGAGTAGGCCCGCCTGACCGCGGTGCGCGGTTCGAGGTTAAGACGGGATCCCACTTGCAAAGGTCTTATCCTTTGTACCTTACGAATAACAAGTTCGATTATGTTTGTAATTAGCGTGATGGAAATTCCAAATCATTTGCGCTCTTAAAGCAAAACTGGCAACAGCGTCAAAATTGACGTTCTTACATTACTGTTATTTTCGTTGATGAAAAATCCTTGCTGACGTCATAGTACGCATTCGGTCAATCGTGAACCGCTGCTTGCGTCCCAAGCGACTTCCGGTCGCTCCGTCTTTGTAAGCCTGTCAAGCTTGCTTATGTGATCAGTGGAAAGAAGCATAAATGCTACACGGAGAACAAAGTTGGAGATTTAGCGAAATTCTTCGGGTGCTACGTCTTGGAAGATACAATTTGGTTTACAAGAATATTCAAAAAATTTGAACAGATCTCACGCTTCTTGGTTCTTTTTGCGTTCGCCTGGAGTATCGGTGGTTCAATGTTTCATCGACGTTTCATACAGCGGTGTTAAGGCAGGCTTTGTTCGTTCTTTTTATGAATCGGAGGTTCGCTGGGATGTCAAAGACTGGAGCACCTCGTGGTGGCGTTTGCAAAGGAAGGGGTCTTTTGAATTCCACGCTTGCATTTGCACATTTCCAGAAATCGCCGATTCGATATGCATGGTATGAGTCGAGTAGCTACGCGGCACGAGCGAGTGCGAGCACTTGAAAGAATGCCCCGATCGAAGGAGTGCTGGCGCAATAGACCATTTGCTGTATTACCCAAGCATCAAGGAGAATGCAGGGATTGGTGTTCCACGCGCCACACGCGCACGCCTTCCCCGTATAAAATATTCGAAGTAAATAACCAAAATAAAGCGTTGACGAACGCGCGTGCAAGATACAATTTGTTTTAGGTTTTTGCTTTGGAAAATTTACTACTGCTGAGGCCAGCACGTGCGGCGCGTGGAACACCAATCCCTGCATTCTCCTCGATGCTTGGGTAGCATAGCAATAGGTCTTCCGAATGCCGGGAACCTATAGGCACACGCCCAGCACGCGCCTCGCCTTATTGGTATAAAAGACACGAGGTAAACTATCAAAATAAGGCATTGACGAACGCACGCCCAAAGGGCCCTTTGTTTTATATTTTTATTTTAGAGCGACTGCTGCCGGAGACTGCAGCGCATGCAGTGCGTGCTGCGCGTGTGCTTACCTTCCGAGCAGTCTCCTTCGTGCTTACGTAATTTGGCCAGAGGTCAATTCAAAATACTGTAGGCTGTCTATCTAGTGCCGACTGCACCTAAACAAGCACGCAGGTTGGAAAGTGAAACCCTTAAGCCAGCACACAAAAGACACTGTGTTCACAGCGGACAACGTCACAAATATCTGCGGAGCATGGTCGAAGTTCTAGCATTATCAATGTCACAGGGTATACAAGAAGGAAACATGCCTCAAACAGTTTCTGCAGGCTGTCTTTTCTACGAGGGATTAGCGGCTTGACTCGAGAGTGTCACAAAATTAATAAGATGACAAGAGTGTTTCGGATTTTAGCCGCTTCAGCCGTCCGGTCAATCATGCGGTGGAGAAGAAAACTCCTTCTCGGGATCTCGGAGGGCTCGCGGCGCGATGTTGTTCGGAAGGTCGTTCCGTTGTTGGGGCTGGCTAGTCGGCCTCGGCTGTCCTTGGCCTTTGGGGACCTTGCACCGTGGGCGGCTCGCCTGCCTCCCTCCTGCCTCGCCGCGGCCAGCGTTCATTGCCGAGGTCTTCCGGCTGATCGAGACGCGGTGGTCGACGTCGCTTTTGCCGCGTCGCTTTCTCTCCTTCTTTGCCCGCTTCGACGGCACGTTGTATTCGCGGCTCTGACGGGCATCCCTCGCCTTGTAGACGACGGTCGTCATCGACGGACAGGTCCGACTTCGCGGCTACTTTTCCTCGAGCGGAGACAATAGACGCATACGGGACTCCTTCTCGATCCGCGGCGTGGTTATGCATGTGCTGCTGCATTCCTGCGCGCCGTCCTCATCGGTTGCGTTTGTCGACTTTTGATTTTCTCTTCTGAGCCACGTATTACCTCTACGCGCTGCGCTTGAGCGTGCGTTATCCCCGTCGAGTGGCCGTCCTTTGCTGCGGGGTGTGCGTTTTTTTTTTTTCATTATCGATTTGTTAGTGGTTAAAGGTGTCGTGTATGGTAATGTTTGCGAGGTCGGGTGTATATACCAAAAAGGCTCATAAGTGTATTTCTGAGGGTTCCCTCACGTGGTGGTGTGCCTTTGCTTGACAAGAAGCGTGCTGTGGTTTATCAACTGGCTCGTTGCCTCGGGTTTTGAAAGGCTATAAGGTTATATGCTCAATACCTGGGTGAGCGGACACGTACTTGGAATGCGTTATATTTCGTTTGCAGCTAAGCTGACAGCGCGGTGGAAGCTACGTGCCCGTTGCACCAGTCTTATGTCTATTTTGTTTTACACGCGATCAAGCTCCCGCCCATACCCACGCGCAGAGCGGTATTCATGTTATTGGAAGGGTCGCGGTTCATTAGTCCTGCGAGCGCGTAGGTCCACTGCACAGTCCAGAAGAACTTTAATAAAAGTTACTCTTCAACGTCTTAACGTGGTCTCCAAAATAATATTCGAAAACATGCGAAGGAATGAACCGTATTGATCGAATAGAGGAAAAGTTACGAAGCCCGGCGCTGCCAAATATTTTGCCTTTCGGCTGCTTCGTCAAGTTTCTACTATTCGATCAGTACGGTTCATTCCTCTGCATATTTTCACATATTTACTCGTATATTGTATATACGCGTTCGCCGCTGAGCTGGGAAGGCTAGAGCTGACAATTCCACGAGACCGCTCTCTTTATGCGTGCTAACGCCCATAAAGCGAGGAAATTTCGGCGAAAGTCTCGAGCGAACGCCAGTGTCGCTGTCGTCACGGCGTCCCAACTTCTGGCTTCCGAAGCTTCCGTGGACTGTCACACCAGATGAGCGACCTGCAGCAGAACAGGCGTCTGCCACCCTCACCCACTGCTGCTGGGACACCGCCAGGATCGCGACCAGCGACAGCGTGGCAGTGCTATGGCGTCATCAGGCGGAAATCGAGGGAGCACTTCTTTGAACGCGGTAAACACACCAGTTGGACCCTCATTCCAGGCACCATAGTTGAACTTATGTTGCCGTTATATACATACACATACGAGACAATTGATTCCAGACAAAACCATTGTCTCGGAGGACATGGCTAAAAGCACAATCGATGCATGACGATGCCACGCCGTCTCTTCTTGCAGGGTACTCCTGTAGACCTTTCCTGACGTAAGCCCATCCAACGTAGTCAGATATAATTGGATGATCAAAGTTCGACTACGTCACTATATGAATCTATGATTGTCGTGAATGAACCTTAAAAGAAAGGCGACATGCTGCATATCTGAGGGCTCAGAAGAAGGCATGTCGCGTAGATTTCATCAGCTTGAAAAAGTGATCGCAGAAACTCGTGCCATACTCCGTCTCACTCTTAACTCCGACCGGAGCCCATACTTCGATCGGATGGAGCCAATCAAGCAAAGCCAAAAGTGATTCGTCACGGCTCTTGTTGTCTTCGCGGGTTCACTATCACCGGCAAAACCGGATCACGCAACGACAAGAGCGCTGGACCACGGCTCATTCGTTGCCTACTCGGAACAGAGCCTATATAGCCAGCTCAAAAATATTCTCGTGGAAACTCGTGCTGGGAAGGCTTCAGTTCTCGCATGTGGGCAGCAGGAGGGACGGGCTGTGAGCGTTGGGACCGGCAGGACAACGGAATGCCTTGTACGCGCGATCACGCATGCGTAGATCTATACGCTGTTGTCGTCTGCTATAGAGAGAGCGCGGATATACTCCAACGGACGCAGTCTTTTGATGGCGTCACGCTCGCTCACGGCGCAGCGTCGTTCGCGTTCGGCTGCGTATCGCGTCGCTTGTCTCCCGTTCGACAATGAAGCACGTTTCCCGCGATCGCTGTCACTTTTGTCAGCGTGCAAGCGCGGATGGCGGCCGCCGCGCGGCACGGCCGTGCAGAGTTGGATCTCCTTTCACAGACGTCTCCCGAGCACAGACTCTGACTCGGCGCGATTGTCTCGCGCCGTGATTGTATCCGAAGCGGGGGACGTCGAGCCTCTGTTGCTCTGTTTGTTTGTTTGTTTTCGAGGGCTAAGAAACGACCACGCACTTCTTGTCGGGGGTATTCTATCGAGAGACGAAGTCCTGTTGTGAGTCGGTTGTCCCGTGAAGGAGCGATGCTTTTAAGGTTCTTGTTAGGGTTCTTTTTTATTAATATTTAGAGGCGACCGTGATTGGCGCTGACACGTGGCCTATAACGCAACGTTGAAATTGGTCGCCAGCTTTGGACCATCGCGTCAGCTACGACGGTGTGTAGTTAGTTTCTTGGACAGTGAGTTTAGTCGGGCTAGAAAGTTTCGCTTTTTAAAGGTTTCGTCTGTCAGCAGTAATTACGCCTCAATCTATAGGGAACTCACGTGAGTTTCTTACATTTCTAAATGTAAATGCATTGACAGCCTCTAAGGCTGTATACCCGGGAGGCAACTTTTGGAGCAACATTATCAAAAGTGCAAAATACTTTTATAGCTCATGATCTTTGACCCATCTAACCTCTGGAATACGTGTAATTTCGATATCTAGCTTTTGAAGTATTGATAACAACACGCGCGATGCCACGAACTGAGGGATAACTACTATTATTGAATCTTCTCGCGATGCTCGGATCAGTCTTAGCGCTGCGTGAGCCTGCAGCCTACTTAGGCCGTCTAGCGTCGGTGGCAGCATTGCAAGCTCTTCCGTCTTTACGCTGAGTACAACCTCCTAGGACCCTTTCGCGTCTTCATTGTTCCCAGGAGCCGCGGCGAAGCTGTGTGATTGGCACCGGGCTATATATATTCACTCCCCCCAACCCCTCAGATCGCACCTGGCAGCGCCGGTGGCTATCACACACTATATAACAATCGCGGGGGAAGACGTGGGGGTGTCTATTGCGGAAGCCGGCTTTGTGATGCGTCCCACAATGTGCCATTGTTTTGTTGGACGTCGGATGAACGAGCGCCCTCCCCTTTCATTATCTCTCTCTCTCTCTCTCTCTCTCTTGCTTCGATCCTGACGTCTTACTGCGGTCTGCACGGTCTCTCCTCCGTTGATCCCAGGATTTATATTGAAACCCTGCTCTTTTCAGGGAAGAGAGATTTATATTGGAATCCCGTGCTTTGCGGGGAAGACTCGACCGAGGATACCGAACCCAGCTTTATGTATCGCGTTGTTACCGTTTAAAATTTCATCCCACTCTGGATGATGGTCGTAGGAATGACGTGTGTGTTATGTGGCCGCCTATTAAAGTCACAAGGCGCCAGTATGAGGCTTTGAAGAGAATCGACTCCAAAGACTGACCTCATTTGCCGTGAGCAAGAAGATAGAAAAATACGAAAGTTTCAGTCACTTTGGGTTAGTTGTACACTTTAGTACAGTTAACTGCCTTGCTGGCTTATTGTGTTTTCTAGGTGTTATCCGGTAAGGAATGATACGTTTGATGAAGTCGGCGTCTGCGTGAGCTTCGCAACCATAAAAATAGAATAGACATATTAAAACTAATTCAATAGTCGCCCATGCTCGTTACATTGCAAACTTATCTCGAGCCGGCTGCCTCCAGTGAACGTTTCTTCATACCACCATATAACTTCGTCTGTAGTCCGTCGTAACCGAAGCAAGAATCAATAATCATAGAGTGGAAAAGAGACGAGATGTGCCTCATTCCCCATGCCATCCCGTTTGCTCAGTCTGTCAATTCTTCGTAACTTATCCTCCGCGCTGTTTCATAGCTTCTTGCACGCCGTATGTATAACCAGTTAGATTGCGACATTGCCACGAAACTCGCGAGTCGTCGTTGAGCTTGACGCGTATAGGTTCGACCTTCTCTTTGTCTTCCGAGGCACGCCTGTGGATCGTCTGCTTGACCCGTGCTCGCAGACAGACGTCTGTACCCTCGCGGCCTTCGTCTTCTTCGTTAGACGAGTCAGCTACAGCCCCGTCTGTGCCAGTGGGAAAAGTATAGACGTAGTTTACACGATGGAAAAATCGTTGTCTTTGTTTCCACCGGTCGGTTTCGAGAGGGGTAAAGGCCGTGGGCGTGGATGTGCTGTCCGACGCTTTCCGCCGAGGCGGCACGCCTGCCAATTATCCGGTGGCGAAGGCGAAGCGAAACAAATATACGCCAAAAAATACATCTCCGAGGGATTTTTTCTTTCCCCTCGCTGTAGCCATTTTAATATCAGCCCGTTCAGGTCTAGAGAAATTAATGGCGGGAAATCTGTCGAAGACAAAGAAGAAGAAAACCCAAGGTGTCCGCGGGGCTTCTTGTATTCTAACTTTCCTTTGTGCTTGGGGGAAATAGGGGCTCGTATCGTCACCGACAATTTAAGAAACGTACGATGTGGCGAGTTCCGAACGTCTTATTTAACGCTCCGCAGCCAATCGCATGGCGGCTCTATAGACGATAAGGACGACGGCGAGCCAATCACGAAGGAGGAAGCGTGAAGGTTCCTCCGGTTATCCGTTTTATTGATACGAGTATTTCTTCTGCTGTTTTGTTTTAAGTTGTGGTGTCTGATACTGATATGTGATTCACGTACGCAATCATTTCTACTCTGAATACAAATGAGGAATGCTTGTAAAAAATGTACCTCATTTGTTTCTTTTTTCATTTCTATTATGCAGGTTTATCAAAATAGCTTGTGTGTACTTTCCTAGCGAGACGTATATTTTCTCTCTTTTCTTTTTCAATAGAAGATTAAAACATCATCCCTTAAAATGATTTTCTTTTTTTCTTTTGTAGACTTTGATGTCTGGGCGTCGACAACATACCGCACCGCTTTACCACGCGACCTTGGCGAACTTCGAACGAATTTGTTTTCCTCCGATAACGCCAAAAAGGTGCTATTAAAGTCGCTGTTTTTGCCTCGTTAATAGCACAGCTTCGAGGAATTTTCTTGATGTCTCGGTGCTCCAAGCTTCTCAAAGTAAACGCACCTTGTCAGCTTGTTTACGCCTTTTCTTTATATCTATGTTTAAGTGCCATTCTTAGAATTTAATTATATATATATATATATATATATATATATATATATATATATATATATATATATATATATATATATATATATATATATATATATATATATATATATACCTTTTTTATATCTATTGAGACATATCGATATTTTAAATAACTTATTGAGGTTATGCTTTGGAAACCGTTTAAATTCAATTCACAAAACCTCTCGACTTTATGGCTTTGTGGAGCTGAAACGTTTGGACCATTCAGAGCTATAAATGATCGGCCACCCTGATCATAGTTCAAAGAAATTTGCTTCGCTCACAAATGTGAGCGAAGCAAATTTCTGCTTCCTAGAAAAAACACAGCTGTACCATCCCGCAATGAAGTGATCAACCACATCACTATACTTCGTTTCAGCTTGGGTCGAGACGCAGCCGATGCTATAAGCGCGAGCTCCGGGTTTCCAGCGTCCCTGCCAAGCACGCGCGCTCGTGCTTGTAGCATCGGCTGCGTCTGGACCCAAGCTGAAACGAAGTATAGGATGTTTTAATATACCGTTCTGATACCTCCACTAAGGATAACCGATAACAATGCATTGCATACGCAATGGCGTCGGCGGGATTATACGGTATTGTTATCGGAGTTATCAGAATGATTTTTATAAAACTCCCTATTATTGATGATGATTCACGTGTCCACGTGCTCTATTCAAACAATGTTGTTTTATATCTGACGCTGAAACTGGCGTACATCCGCAACATTCGACAAATAGCGAAAAGCGAGAAAGCAAGATCACGTCTATGCACCATTTGAGGAGCATAGCATTGTGGCACTTACTAATAGAAGCCAAAATTGTTCGCACATGAACGTACTTCGAAAACCGAGGATGGCTTATTCGCACTAAAAGTGTCTCAGAGTGATGTACATGGACACATTATATGTTGCGGTAGTATTTCGAATGGAGGCCTTTGAGCAGTTGGAAAAGAATGTTTCGAAAATCGGCAACCGCGTGTTCGCACTCATGCTGCCTCCCTGTGTAGCTCACACTGTGCTTACTTCTCCATATATTCTGGACACTTGGCATTTTTCGCTCGCATTTGGCTTCGGTGTCTGGCGGTCCTCGCTCATCCATGCGCCTGTACCTATTTACACGAACCCCCCTTTCCCACGTGTCAGACGAACACCGCAAATGTGTCGCGAGCTGGAAAAACACACAACACACTCACACACACACAAACACGCAATCCAATCCCTTATCTCACCCGAAGCGCTTTATTTCTCTCTAATCCCCGGTCAGATAGGTAGCTCGCCAGCCGGCGAAGACGCTCGCTACGTCCTTTCATTTTAGTACCATTACTTCTGGATTTTGTTCGTTTCTTTCTTAGCCGCCCTTCGGAGCGCTCTCTCGCGTTGCTCTGAGAGTCCGGTTTTTTGGGGTTAGCCAAAAAGGCCGAAGAGATATCTACCCGAAGCGCTCCATTGTTCTCCCATCGGAGTTCGAAATGACGTTTTTCCTTCGAGGTGCTGCTGCTGCCTTTGCGTGCCGCAATGGCTTTAAAGGTAAAAACGGACGACTTGCTACTTTTTCCTTTTCTTCGTTTATTTTTTTTTATGAAGTTTTGTACGATCTCTGAGAGGCATAAGTCTGTAATGACTATTCGACTCGAGGAACGCAGTCACGTGCGAGAAATATGTGCTGCTCCTTTCTTCGAAAGATTGTAGCCCTTCGCGCCTACAGCCTGTATTAGAAAAGGAAACATAATAAAGTGACGGTAAATCAGAAGCGAATCTATAGAAATCCTGTTTTCGAGTTAGTGTCCCCTTCGCCAAGATGCCGTTCGTGTATTCATTGCGTACTTTGCCCCCTCCCTCCTTCTCCCTCTCTCTCTCTCTCTCTCTCTCTCTCTCTCTTTAATGTTTTTTTTGTTGCATTTTTTGTCTTTTTGTAGAATAATTTCAACTAGTTCGTGCGCTCGCGCAGAGAGTTATCATGCTGAACCGACAACATTATTACAAACTTGATTTTTTTTTAAGTATGCATAATTAATTAAATGTTGTCGCAGATGACGCAAGTTTGTTGAGGCACTCGGGACACGTCCAATCTGAATATTTTCTATCTTTAATAAAATGGCTATGCCCTACGTTCAGAATATGCGATGAAAGATTCTCCTCATGATTTCTTAGATTTGTCTTCCTCTCAGGCATACGAGAATTAGCATTCACGCTGAACTAATGTAAAGAGGTCTTCACGAGAAATTGAAGGCAAGGAAAGTACAAAAACAAATTTTTGAGGAAGCTTTCTTTTTTTTTCCCTTTAGCTTTATGGTTTTTATTTTTGTGATTTGACATCACTGAAATATGGCTTTATTTTACTGCAGCGAAAATAAAGCAGGCGCTCATTGCAACTGCATTGCTCAGTCTCATTTTATTTGTAGCCTAAATAAATTTATTTAGAATATTTTATCAGAAAGGTAAAAGGGAGGCATGATGGTAATGTACTTAGCACAAAAACTAGCAAGATAGATATTAGAGTAAACGCGAGAACCAGAAACATTTGCGAAAAAATATAACTTGCTTTCATGCTTCCGTTGATTCAGGAGTTAGGAAAACCTTTCGGTTCATTGGGTGGTTCCAGAAGTGCACAATCATTTTTAATTTTATTTCTATGTATTGGTTGAAGTTTGGCGCGCCCACAGCAATGAACATCAAAGTTATTTTTGAGCTCCTAGGTGCTTGTAACCTGCGCTAATTGATTGTGCTACATAAGAACACTACACTATGTCAACAAATTTTGACAAAATAATCTCGGCAGAGTCTAGAATCTCGGGGAATTTAGAGACGTAATAATGGTCACCCTGTTAACATCGCGTATTGAAGTTTAGTCGAATCAACGCACTTGTGCAGCTTAACAATCACGTGGTCCAGTGCGCTAGCAGACACTCCTGCCGCTTGCGGTTTGGTCTTCCTTCTACGCAACAAAGTATAGTGAACTTGACGCGTCAAGGACAATCGTGAGAAATTCATTTTCATCGCTGAGCGGTACACCGATCCTGGGGGAAACAAAATGTCAGCGACTCACGGAAGATTTCTATTCTGCTACGTTACGAACAGAATTTATATATATATAGAGAGAGAAAGAGAAAGAGAGAGAGAGAAAGAAAAACTTGGGCGAAGTGCCCGGATTTGTTCCTTGGAGGGCAGTTACGTAACCACGCATACTGTCGTTGGCCTCGCCGAAGGATTCACGAAATGCTAACGAGCCGTCGCTTTGTACCGAGGAAAGAGACAAACAAGCGCTTTCTAATAAGGCGATTGGTACTTACAAATCGCTTTACAATTCTCCTCGTAAAAAAAAAAAAAAACATTTTGTTTGTTTTAACTTTATCAGCAACCGATGAACGGTGCGATACAGAGCGAATTGCACGAGGCGGTGGGGGACGAATTTCTGAACGCTTATGATGTCACCGCTGTACTAACCTGACATTATTTTCACTGACAACTTAAAAACAATTGGCGTGGCGAGTCTCGGGCGTCATCTCTTTACAGCCAATCAAATTGCGGCATTTGCCAATTAACAATGTTCAAGAACGAATCACGATGCAGAGAGCATGAACATGATAGCCCGCACTACATTTCTTACGTCGTCTGTGACCGTAGTATGATCATAATTTGTACGTAAATTTACGTCTCAAAGAATATAAATATTGGGTTACGTTGCGAAATGAATTGATGTACCTGATGATAATTCGATGAACCAGGCATAATCAATGCGTGTGCGTGCTGCGTGCGTGTGTGTGTTCTGTGCGTGTGGTTAAGTTACATTGTAATAATTAACACTGAATGAAAAGTGATTAGTTGTGCGAACTGAATGACTTTCATATCGAGAGAATCTCCAGTGGTGTCTGACACCAACCTTACAAGATATTTTGCACTAATCGAGAGATTAGCTCCGGCAAGAGACGCACGTGAGCCAGCTGTCGAGTGATTTCGTAAATGCACAATGGCGCCGTAGCATATTGAACGAGAGCTTTCTATTATGGTCAGGTCGTGTTGTCCAGCATTGTACTGTCACGAAGTAGACGGGAGCCTTTCACGGCATTGAGGACGATTCTGATGTTAAGAAATAACGGTTTATTTAAGGAATAGGAGATAACCTCTTTTACAACAGATATGGCCAATTCGTCAATTAATACTGGGGAGAAATACTTAGAAATACTCCTATCTCTGGCGACTTCCCCTGCCGTCCTCCTGGACCACACACACCCTCAGCGGGGCCCCGACCACGCCAAGCTCGACAAACAAGGATCCACACAAAGGCGGGCGAGCCGAACTCCTCCACAGCCGTAAGGGGTCCCAAGTTTGCGAGTTAGCGGGCGGAAGACTTCACAGCCGAAGGCGGTCCGACGTGCAGGTTGGCCTCCAGAGGCAGGGAGATGTCCAGGGCTTGGTATCCGGGAGACAAGTCCTCTGTGGGCCTTTGTCGGCTGTTTGTATCGAGTTTAGAAGCATTCTGGGGTCCTCCAGTCCACCAATCAGAAAGTTTAGAAGGACCAATCAAGAGAGTTTTCTTAGCACCATTCAAAAGGCTCGGAGCCCAAAGCAAACATGAGCATGACAAAACCAAGCGCATACAGAAGACAAAACACATTTCGAACAAGTTCAAAGGATTAGTTAAAACAAAACGAAGGACGTACGAAGGCACGATAACGAGACCAGGCGCGTACACCAAAAGTCAGCAACCAATAGCAAGTTTGCAAGTGCATATACAACAAAACAAATCTTTATGGCACTAAAAGCAAACCCCACTCAACACGTGGTACCCATTCCGAAATTCCCTGAACCTGGCTCTTTTCGGTTAACCGCTGCCGGCGACCAGAGCTTCAAGAAGAACGGTCCGTGGACCAGAGGGCCGTAAACATGTCAAAGAAATACACGAACCGTGTTACTTGACACCCGAAGCGGGGATCTCCGCGAATTACTTCGAGGAGAGACTTCATCCGTCTCGCGGCTGCGGCCAGCGGCCGACTACACTGGGGGACCAGCGTAGGGGCCCGAAAACAAAGTAAAACTAAAACTGCAAAGCCGCGAAGGCATAACTTCGCGACAGTACGATCGCTTCGTCGTACGGCACTGTAGGACACCTTGGACGTATCATCTCGTGTATTTTTTGTATTGTTTATCTGCACGCACTGCCACCCGCCATTTAGCGGCCAAGTACAGAAAGCGCCAGCGGGATTTTCAGCGACATTGTTCTTGCTGACTAGTCCTTTCCCCTGCGACATCATACAATGGGTTTTGACGCTCTGTCGAATGCTTCGCAGTGTGACTCGTGTCGTACGACTTTTTACGATTTCGTTGTCGAATGACATAAAGTCATGGCAGGCCTACTTCGCTACATGACTTAATAAAAGCGCTACCGCTTTTATTTTAATTTTAATTTTAATGCGTCAGCATTAGTACCCACATGACAGAAAAAAGCTGACGTCACCCGTTTGCAGACACAACAGTAGAAAGGGAAGCGCCCCGCGTAGAGAGGAGGAGAGTCGTGAAGGTCAAAGGCGAGAGGGACGTGACGTCACGAAGAGCGGAAGCCAATGGGTGAGCGCGGATGTTGGAGCCAGTCTGACCTTGCAGCAGCCTCAGGCAGCGGATGCCGCTGCTAAGCGTGCAAGGCGAGCAGAACGAGACAGAGGAACGGAAGCAGTGGCAAGCCGACGCGGATTTGCGCGCTACAGAAGCCGGGAAAAAAAAAAAATAAAGGAAGATTCATTGGTGGATTCTTAGGGAATGCGTTAGCATGACCATTGGGAAACGCCGCACAGGTCCCCCCTTGGGAGACCTAACACTGACCCCGTAACGAAGCCAAAAAGAGGCCAGCAAAAATAAAAAGAAAACGAAAGAGAAAGACAAAATAGAAAGCCAAAACATAAAAGTGAAGGGGTCAGCCGTTAGCGTTTCCCAAAGCGAGACGTGTGTGGCGTTTCCCAATGGATCTTCCTTTATTTTTTTCTTCTTCTTACAACTGAGTCAACTTTGTACCAACAACGCAAGTAACGACTCGCTCTGTTTCTTCGTTTTCCGACTCGGTGTTTTAGTTTGCAGCAATTCCTACGACGTAAGCTTTGTCTTTGTTTATATCATTTTTTCATGCCCAGGCACCTTTTGGCACGGGGCTCGCACCGATACGCCGCTGATCGAATAGCATTTCTACCTGATTACACGTCCCTTGCAAAGGTGAAACGATTGCTTCTCTTCCAGAGGGCGGGAGCGCGGTTGCACAATCACGGTTATTTAGTTCTTCCGCCGGTGTGTACTATTCAATAAAGGCGTTTAAGCAGGGTCGGAGAGAGTATTACAGTCGGGAACGACCCATCACGTATGAAGCGAGGGTTGCAGAATGGTAACTACGTGACCGAGACATTGGCCATTCCGTGAGGTGTTCGGGCTAAGGCTGGTGAACCGCGTCGTGGAGAGAGTGGGTACGGGGTGGCCGTGTGAATGTTATGTCGTCTTGAGTTTGCTGCATGGCAGGTTTTCAAGTTGAGGGGGAGCGTAACGACTTTGTGGTATAAGGGGCGCCGTTTGAGGAATGGGTTGTTTGTTTTGGTACTGGAAAGGGGGCTAAATACGTTGTCGGTAAATGTGTTGATGGTAACAAAAAACAAAAAACTAGATATTAGGAAGTTTTAGTAGACCGTTCTGATAACGATACTCGATACTCCATCGGCGACATTGCGCATGCATCGTATATGCTTATCAGGTATCTTTATCTCTTTATCGTAGTTATCAAATTTATCTACTAAAACCTACTCAAACGAAGTACCTATAAAACATAAAAAAGAAGCCCTATGCAGAAATAAATTGCAACTCTCATTTAACGTGTTAAAAGGTGCGAAGCAATAGCTGTGCTCGTGAGTCATCCAATTTTGTTTTGTCTTATAACAATTCTAGACTATTTATAAACAATCTCGAACGTAGTTCTAGGGTCACATTGTTAATATAATTTTATATCTGGATTTTCCGCCGTTATGAATTACGCCATATTTAAACCTCTCCGCTTGTGAGTTGTGACCTGAAATGTACACGGGCAAATCGCCTTTTAAAGGCTCGTTAACAACACTGAGTGTAGTTATTCAGCTAGCATCAATAACAACTTAATGGCGCGCAATGAACCCAATAGCGTGGTACATTGCGTGCAAATCTAAGGTCTGGTGCTTCGCGCGACAGAGACATCAACCGTTCCATTACTTTTTACAGTTTTTGAAGTTCGCCGTCCCTCGACAGTCTCATCATGGTTGTCTACACTCGCTTTGAGATTGGGCGTTGGGTGGCCGATACTTTGTTATGCCGCAACGAAATGGAACCAGAGACCGATTTTGACAGCTCGCCTCACTCATCCTTTGGTTTAAGAATGGGCACGTGTTTAGTTTATTTTACCTTCTAGAGCGCAGCTCTTAGGCGACCGTTTTCGTGTTTTGCGGCGTCGGCGTAACCGCGCTATATTTGGTAGGAAAATTGGCGTCATGTGACCTCAACAGCAATTCCATTTCTCCGCTAAATTGAGCGGGGAATTAAGTTGACGTTACGTGATCTCATCATTAATTCAATTCCCCGCTAAATTTAGTGGGGAATTGAATTGCTGATAAGGTCACGTGACGTCAATTTTCTTGCCAAATCCTAGCGGCGAAATTGAATTTGTTCATCGGTAACGTAACGCGAAGTCAGGTGACGTCATTTTCCCCGCTAAATTTGGGGGGAAATTGAATGTGGTGTTTGAGGTCACGTGGCGTCAATTCTACAGTTAAAGCTAAGCTGGAGCAGGAGGGGAGGAAGAGGAGGAGGAGTGGCATACCCTCCCCTCCGTACTCTCCCCGCCTCCTCCTCCTCAAGAGCTGCGCTCCACGTTCGCATTACAGAGATTTCTAAACGTCTTTCATTTCTTTTTTTTTTCTTTTATCCGCTTCCCTTCGCCTTGCCACGCAATTTAACTCAAGCCTAATTTTGAAGATTAGCTACCGTTGTTGGTCTCCCCATGGAATGATCATGTGAGCGCGAAAACACAAGAATGAGAATATTTTTCTTTATGCGGTTTATACGATGGAGTTTTGTTATGTGGCGCATATCCATACTACCCCCTTTCCTGGTACACACGCTTGTTCGTTGAGACCGAAGAAAGGAGGGGAAAGAAAACAGGAGAGAGTGCACGTGTATTATATATAAAATCCGGGGGTGAGAAAGGGTGTCGCCCTTCCCTTTACGCAGAGGGCTTAAGCGCTCCCGTGGGGCGCACCCTCAAGATATCTCTCCGGCGTGATTATTCATTGTGTGCGCGGGTTCTAAAAGGAGAGGAGAACACGGGGGAAATTGCAGGAAGAGGCTACAGCAAAAAGAAAGGGAGTTCGAGATAGAGAGAGAGCGGAGGAAAAGCACGACGTGGATTAGCGCAGGAAGCGCGTCTCGAAAAGGTCTCCGCATTTTCGCTCGGGCGAGACATTCGGCAAAGGAAGCATGGAAGCCCTAAAGATGGGCGCAGGGTTCGGAGAAACACCTTCTGTACTCACTGACGATTTAAACAAAAAAAGAATGCTGACACAGCACTCGCGTCTAATATCAATGTGCACCGTGTTGGTCTAAAGTCAGCTAGAAGACAAAGTCCTCTGCGTGACGTCATCACTAGTGGGTCCGCGTCCCGCCTGAAGCAGCAAACACACCGAAGCTGAAGCATCATGTGATACGAACGCGGAAGAACGAATCACGAAAGCGTTGTTTATATTAAGCACCGCCCCGTCTTTCTTAAACTGTCCAGTGGTTATAGACACCGTTAGATGGATTCGACTGCCCCCCCCGACCGTTCTCAAGTTAGCGCACGCGAGCACCCCATGCTCCAAGTTGTCTGCTGCGTGGCGCAGCAGAGCTTGAAGACTGCAGCGAAAACGTTAATGGAAATTTTGTTGGGAGTCGTCACGTGAGCGGAAGGAAGCCTTCGCTATAAAACGCATAAGCGAGATCTGGCGCGTCCCGAACATCAATGGGGAGCGCTTGTCTCGTGCCAAGCTGACGCCGAGCCGTTGCTGGCGAGAGAGAGAGAGAGAGAGTTGAATGAATATATGCGAGGAGGACGAAATGCGAAGTGCACGCTCACTCGCACGCAGGCTGAGGCGTCCCAAACAACGAGCTCCCTTTTGTGTACTCTTGCACTGAGCGACTTTGCTCTTGGAGTTAGACGCAATGACGATAAAATCAACGATACTGTGTTGCCTGCCATCCCGGCGGTGTCTGTAGAGGGACTCGTCCCGGCTAAGTGAACTTTGAGCCGTAACTCGCCGACATCTTGAGACTTTCTTAGTACTTTGTGTGACGGGCGCCGAAACTGCCATTTACGCCAAGTGAAACGTATTGTAAAGGCCATTTAGTCATCGTCGCGCGGTAGCTCGAAGAGCATTTGGGATAAATGGCATTTATTTAGTCCAAATGTGATTAAACTTGCCGTATGGCGCTGACGAAGCGGCATTTACACTGAATGTCATTTGGCGTAAATGGAATTTTAGGCATCGCTCTGAAAGAGGCATCCTGATATGCGATATTCCGACGCTGTTATTACATTATTGTTCTGCCATTTCTCTGTGAGAAATGGTGTCTTATGCAACCTCGTCAGAAATATTTCGAGTCCATGGTTAATGAAAATATCCGTAACATCACGAAAAAAGGAAGGACGTTTACAACACCCTGTAACGCCAAATTAGAGCGCAGCTCCTGAGGGGAAAGAAAGGTACTGAGGGGGCTATACCTCCTCGCCTCCTCTTCCTCCTCCATGCTACTCCTCCTCCACCTCCTCCCTCATCCTTCAACCTCCTCCCCTCCTCCTCCCCTCCATTTCCTCCACTCCTTCTCCCCTCCCCCTCGTCTCTCACATGCCGTCACATACGTCACTCCTCCCGCGTCGTTGCATCATGGGAAATGTCCCATAATGCACCGCGCACGTTGCGGCGACGGCGACGCCGCTCAAGCCGAAAACAAACGCCTAAAAGCTGCGCTTCTAAAAAAAAAAAAAAAAGCACAGATCGGAGGTGTTTAATTTTAACCCGATAGATGGCGTCAGTGTGCTCTCTCGTCGTTAGCGGGTACAAGCCGGTCGCAGCCACTTGAAGCGCAGTCGATCATACTCAAACGCAAACCCGTCCTCATCGAGGCACCCATTCTCGAATGTCCCCGCATAAGGACACTCGTCCTTGCAGGCAGGCACGTAGCGAGGATTTTGTCTCGGGAGGGGGAGGCGCCCATGACAAAATGTTGTATGAGGGGGAGGGGGAGAGGACGTCGTCTCAGTGAAGATTTCTGCGGTGGCCTCCCTGGAGGTACGCTCCATGGAGCCGCCACCCTGGATACGTGTCTGCCTATGGGCGTCACTCACTAGGTCCTCCCATCTCTTTCCACTTTAGCTAGTTGCGAACGCCGGAGAGGAGGTCGCCTCCTCTCCAACATCGGCTCTGCTAAAGTGGAATGATGTGGGAGGAGCTTCCCACTTTACTTTTAACCTGCAGAACGATAACTGATAAACGACGCTTCAGATGAAACGACACTTACTGAGCCATCTTGGTTCTTCCTAATATCGTTGTTGAAAGTTCTCTGAAGCGTTTTCTGAAATCGTAAGAAACGGCCTTCCGTCCTCCAGAAACGTTGAAACGGTTCGCGACAGACAAAGTCAATATCGTCTGAACTTACTGACGCCGTGTCTGAAGCTCACGAAGTGGAATTTTCGAATCGAGACGCGGTCACGCTGCTTATACATCGCGCGAAAGGACAGTCTGAGCAGACAGATTCGAATGCGAGTCACCGCGAGATCCGTGCTTCGAATGCCGCATGGCAATGAGTTCTAGGAGGAAACTTGGCAGGCGGCATTCGAACCATGGATATTACGATGACTCGTGTTTGCAGACTGTCTTTTCGTATCGATGTATGAGGCCATGTGAACCCGGCTTAACGGTCGTTCATTACGACCGTTCTCACTATAGGCACCAAATTGGATGGTGTCTGTAAGAAAATGGCCGAATGGAGTGTCGATGGCTCTAAGCTTAGCTTGGTATAGGGTTTTAGTAGATCCTTCCGATACCTCCGATAACGATAACGATACGATGCATGCGCAAAGACCGTCGGCGCGGTATCGGATATCGGTATCGGAGTCATCCGAACGGGTCTGCTAAAACTCTCTGTTTAGAGTTCCGGTACGCTTTAAGTCCGACCAGAACCGACTCTACAATCCGATGAAGCCAATCAAGCAGCGAAAAACTGCGTCGTCACGGCGCTCGCCGCCTTTGTGCGCTCGCTGTCACCACCACTAAAACAATCACGCACGATGAATGCGCCGCGATACTGCGTGCCTGTTTTGTTGTTCTTTTTGCGTGATCGGATTATTCGGCGACAGCAAACCCAGAAAGGGAAGGAGCGCGGTGACGTCACACTTTTGGCGCTACTCAATTGACGACTCCATCGGGTATACCTCCCCGGCGCATCCTCTGAATCCTCGGAGGTGCGTGGTAGGTGGTGCATCTCCTGGGCGCCCCACCTACAACGCACCTCCGAGAGCGCTGCAGCCCTCCCCACGCGCTTCGCTTTCCATTTTAAGGAGACGCGACGCAATCTCGGACCCATCGAACACGCATCGCCCGGGTGTCCTTCTAATGAGACCTCCCGAACGAGACGTGAAATGCGACCGCCCTCCCACCCGAAGGTCGTCCTCGTCGATCGTGCTCGCGGTGCCCGACGAAGTCGGCCCCCTCCGCAAGCATGCCGCCGCGATAATAACAATAATAATGGAGCGGATTGGAAGGAGGCGTACAAACGAAGTAGACTGATGCGGAGAGACAAGACGGCGGCCGAGGTGCGTGCGTGGAAGGGGATTAATGGAGGCGCCATTTTTGTGCACCGCCCGTGTGGTGGCGTGTGGTATATATTATTTGGTGACCGTATCTCTTTGCGTCAGCTAAAACCGCTTTCTTTTTTTCTTCTTTCTTTTTTGCTTCTGATTTGTGTGTTTTATCGGTGACCGGACGTTATCGGCGGGTGGATGTTTGTTTCGACCCTTTCTTTTGCTTTCGGTTCCCACGTGAGCGATGTTTTGAAGCGGATTCACGTCGACATGATTTCGGCGGTTGGTTTCTGCTGCTTGTTAGAAAAACGGTATCCTTAAAAAGGTCTGGGGAACACGGGAGTAGAAACTGCAAGTGTTCGAAACATCGTCTGTTTTCTCTCTTTCTCCAACCGTCGTTAACGTGACGTCACATGAAAGGGACACGCGTCTACGGGAGGCAACCAGGTTACGCCCCGTAGTCATTTACTTTATTTTTTACTTCATTCATTGTTACTTCCGTATTGGGCTATTAAAAATGTGCTTACCGAAACGCCATATCATAAATGTACAATTACAATATCAAAGCACACTACTAAAACAGAATATCATAAACGTACAGTTGTATGAAAATCCAAACAACGTACCGATTTTTCTGAAAAAAAAAGAAAAAGAAAAGGTCTTTGAATTTTGTTTATCTCTTTTTCTTTTTATGACTTCTATTTTTGACAGGACGACGAAACTCTATACTCCGAGGCGCTTTGCCTAGAAAAGAGCGAGGGTACCTTATGCGCATGCGCAACACGTTAGGCTTTGTTCGAGGCCCCTGCGAGCAGCGCGGTTGCGCACCTGCGCCCAAAGAATGCGCAATTATTTTTACGTTTCAATAGCGGGTTTTATTTATAGCCGGCAGCGCAGGGCTGACGTCCTCCCCTTTGTTCTCTTCTAAGGATCTCCGTGCCCCTTCCGTCGGTGCGCCCGCGCTTGTTGGCGGCAGCAGCGACTCTCGCCGCCCGAGGGCTTCCCCTGCATCGCAACACCTACGGACAGCCTGTCTAAAAAAGAAGGACGCTGCTTTCTTGTCCGTGTTTTTCGGCGAACGCTTGTTTTTCCGACTAAATGCAGCTCTTTTTAGTGGTCCGAACCAGGTGCTAAAGTATCAGATAATCATCTCAATTAAAAGTTTTAAAAATATTTTCTGAAATTTTCAATGGGAAAGTGGGGCTCGTTCTTAGTAACTGGCCCCATTCAGTACCATATATTCCAAGGCCCCGTCGTGACCGCCAGTTTCCTGCTGAAAAATTAAAAAAAAATCACTCGTGACTTTTTAATAAGATAACGGTCAGTTCTGAAACTTTTGGCATCTTGTATTGCACCGCTAGCGCTACATTTAAGCGGTAAACGGGCGTTCTTAGGTGCATAATATATTTTTACAATAAAAAACAAGTTTTTTTTTTAACATTCTGTAGATTGGTTTGAAAACTCCGACAATCATTTTGACAGCGATGGGATGCGTGCCCAGAGGCGCCGGACGATGTGTCGCGTATTGTTCTCGCTGACATCGGGAAGACCTACTAAAACTCCCTACTGCGAAACAGGGCATAGTAAGGTAGAGTTTGGGTGTCTGGATGCAGTCACGGCGAGTCCGAATCTTCCCTCTTCCTTTCCCCTGATACCAGCGTCGCCTCCTTTCCCATTGGTGCCCCCCTGCTGCTTCTCCCCCTCATTCTGGGTCTCTTTTTTTCGACGTCTTGAGTTTCCATTCCACGAAACCGCGCGTCGCAAAGTTTCGCGACGGAAAGAGGGGGAGGCGTTCATCCTCGACAATCCAAGACGGTATCTTTTTTCCTTTTTGTTTTTCTTTTACACCCAAACCGCCTTCTTTCGCGCTGCGATGACGCGGCGGTACCCGCGCGGCGAGGGCGCCGCTGTCCATGATAAAGATGCCGCAAATCGAGCAACGACAACTTCGAGCGACCGACATCTGAGACGCTTCTTCTGCCAGCCGAGCCGAGTCGCGTCTTCGGCATAACTTGGCTATTCTTCTACCCTCATTGTACGTTTCGCCTTACGATGTACCGCGGATGGCGCTACGAGCCACCTAGTCCAATCCAACACCGCGCGAATGTCACGTGAGCTGGAAAAGGGTACAGCGGCGCGCGGTGTACGCCGTCACGTGTCGCGTTCAAAGTGATGGATAGGCTGGAATGGGTCGTACAGCGGCCGCTCCGCTTCATCGGGTGAAACGAAGTATGGTGCTATCGCGGGCCCTGCCGAGGGCTCCCCCAACCCCCGTTTCAGGTTCTGTCTCTCCCTGTGTTTCCGGTTTTAAAAGTTCCAAAATGTCCCCCTCGCCTCTTGCGCGTTCCTTGTTTCCCTTGTCGTCGTCGTCGTCGGTTCGTTTGGTATATCCGACAAGGACGAAGAGGAGGATGCGGGGAGAGAACGTTGTACAGGAATTTTTTACGGGACTTATATGGAATTGTTCGTTTAATTGGAACGGCCGTGTGTTATGTCCTCTTTGTGTTGTGAGTTGCGGTCGCGCTAAACTTTCTTTTCTGTGTGCGTTCCGTTCCGATCGTTTGTAATCCGAGAACGAACGCATCCTGTCGGTTCCGTTAATAACATTTTTCTGCGCAGCCGCTATCTTGCAGTCTGGTTTTCGTTCTTCTACTCCGCCTTGTCTTCTTGGTTGTTGTCCTTTGTTTTGTCTGTGCGTCTTATGGTCAGGTTTTTTTCGTTTAAATTCTGGATTTTAATGTCAGCGCCTTGGACGTTGGAGTTTTCGTGGTGTGTGTTGTCTGTGCCGTCTGTCTGCTACAATCGCCTCGGCGAGAGGGGAGTCTGGCCCAAGAGATAAAGAAAGAGAGAGGGTGAGGGGCTTTCCTTCTTTCACTTCCACGGAACCAGGGCTCTTGAGGGGTACACGCGAAAACAAATACGAGGCAGAAATCTGGGGGAAGGGGGGGGGGGGGGGCGTTTGAAACAAGAGAGCCGCACGCAATTCAAGACGGGCTCGAGCGAAAGAGAGAATGGTGGCGAAAATTAAGCAGCCCGAAAGCTGAACCGGGCAGTCGCGAGGGGGAGGAGGAAAGAAGACGACGAAGAGAGGAAGGAGGAAAAAAGGAAGAAAGAAGCCGTCTGTCGTCTGGACAATGTCGTTCCGTTTCGAGTTTTTGTTGTTTTCCTTGCGACTTTGACGTTGGGCTCGACTTTGAGCGAGGGCATTTTCTACGAGCTGAAACTGAGCGTGGAGAGCGAGGAAAAAGCCTACCCAGCTTAAATTTGTGTTCTTTGTCTCGCCGTTTGTGGTTTGCCTTGTTTGCTGTTTCCACGCGCAGTCCGCTGTTGGGTCCGTTCCCAACGCCGATGGAAAGGAGTTCCCAAACCAGAGAAGACCAGACGCTCTCACTTTAGGGGGGTTCATTTTTGGTTCTGTGTCGTTCCGCCTTTCTTTATTTCTTGCTCCATGTAACTTTCTCGCTTCGTTCTCGAGAGGGTCGCAGGCTGCCGACAGCTCTGGCATGACGATGGTTTCTCAGCGACGCGGCGACGGGGAAGCTAGCTGCTCGCATTAACGAGCGCCCCGGCAGCCTATGCTAAAAGGGACGCCGACAATAGTTGCTCGTAGGCGGGAGGAGTCGGGGGAAAGAACAGTTCGGCAGTTAAACGACGTTTTAGAAAAGGGACGCGGCGGGGGAGGGAGGCCTGAGTCGCGACGCTGGCTCTTTGTGCGTTTTTGTGTCGACGACGAGACGCGGCAGGACAGCTGCGGGACTCGAGTGAGTTCCGCTCGTAAACCAGGCAGTCGTCAAAGGGATTTGGAAACCCGAGGGCGCCAGGACGGCTCGAGTAAGACCGTTTAGCGCTGCACCTCTCCCGAGTTCGCCCATACCCAAGCGTGCACCTCGGCTCTGGATCTACAGTCTATAGCCTGAACGCGTCCTCGACTGGTCTGTTCGAGCGTCCAGTGCACATTTCCGGCGCTCTTCACCCCGGGCGAAAAAATGCACAGTCCTTGGGGCCAGTGGACGTTTGCCCGGCATCTGATATTTCGCAGAAGAGTGCCATACTGAGCATGCTGAGAGCGCGACTCACGGCCAAGCGGACGGAGACGGCATCGCGCAGAAGTCGACAGAAGTCGCCTCGGTCGGCTGCTAATCAACGTGGCTGGTGGCTAAAAAAACATTTTTGGTTGGATTGTATTACCGAACGATTGAGCACGAGCACTGCGTTACAGTTCGGCAGGGCACTTGGACCTTCGAGACTGGGTTCGATAATTGCCGCCGCGGGCCGTCTTAGCGTTGCCAATATACCGCCTGAAGATGGCGCTACTTGTCGAAGCAATGTTTATTGCCCGGTCCTTATACTGGCCATGCATCGTAAGCGGTCCCCGATCTGACGACATATTACGTTACGGAAGCCCGTCGTGTCATGCTGTCGAGTGTCGCCCTGCTAATAAATAATTACAAAATTAAAAAAAAGAATGTGAGCGAACGCAAATGTTGTTTTCATCGCAGCATCCCGACTCCTGGCTGTTGTATAGTTTCCACGAACTGTCGAGCCAAATGTCAACGCATACAGCAGAACAGGTGTCCGCCCTATATCCACCTCAGCTGTTGTGCTACCATAACACAAGTGTCGTGTCATCGAGAGGAAATCGAGGAACCACAAATGTGGACGCGGTAAATACACCAGTCGAAACACGTTTCAGACATCATAACATTCTTCGGGGCTCCTGAAGTAGCTTGACTTCAGCAAAATAAAAAAGGACCGGTATTAAATGTTTCGAGAGTGTGAGGTTGGTCTACCATATAGTATGGCAACACTGGCTCACGCTGTGGATGAAAAATTTAGCCGCGTGCGAGCTGTATGATTTCTAGACCGGGTTTCTTTTACGTTCATCACGTACGTTAAAGATTACGCACAGGATAGCTTGTTCAGAGTCTGAAGCCTCCATTAATACACTTCTTTTTTATTTTTTTCGACGGCTACTGCATTATAGTTTTCGAAGATTGTTAACACTATTGTTGTCACTATCTCTACAATTCTCTGTCAAGGGTTTCGCAAGTGAAATTTCGAATCTCTGCAGTCCACGTCGCAACTTTAAATAGAGTACATTTGATTCCCCGTTTCTGCGTTTCATACTTTAACCACCAGGTTGCTCTAGTTTTCTAGCACGCCTGAAGAGGCGCGAGTTCCCTTTTTCTGCACTTGACGCATTTCACGCCATGTGGCATGACCTAACATTCATTTGACAATACAGCCTTTTAGTAGATCGTTCCGATACCCCCGACAACGATACGGTGAATGCGCAAAGGCGGCGGCGGTGGTGTATCGGATGTCGCTATCGGACTCATCGCAACGATGTACTAAAACCAACGTTACGAAAACACTCAGTTGGAGAAAATTAACCACACCTGAAAGCCGGACCGCTCGCGTCCACCGAGACCAAACTAAATACGATAAGAGCGCCACCCTTTATCGACGAGTCCTAGCATGAAAGCTCATTTATTTATATACTCTGTTTTACGATAACTTGGCGAACTGTGGAGGGTACGGCCCCCGCGACCCAATAAGGACGCCGGCGCAAAGCACGTGATAGCACTCCATGGTCGAGACCACCGAGGCTTCGTTACCACCACAGCAATAGAGCCCTCCGCGGCAAAAAAAAAAAAAAAGTAGTTCTAGGTTTCTTTTTCTTTCTAACGGTGTTTGAACTCACGCGTTTCCATCTAGAACGAGAAGATATTAAGAACAATGGGGGAAATAAATAATCACACATTTATGAGTATCAATTATATTTAAACGAAAAAGTGACGCCTCATCCGCATCCGCTCCATGGCCGTTGGCGATCGCCGGCGATCGCAGCCGTGTAATCGGCCTTTTTCACTCAAAACATCTTACTGTGCCCTGGCATTAGCACCCGTCACTGATTCGCGGGTAAATTGTGCGTCTCATGAACTGCTCCCGAAGTGCTCGCTATTCTAGCGGACGGATATGTTGTTGCGGTGGACGTTCATCCGAAGTTGATCGGTTTCGGAGCAGACGACTCTTGGCTAGCAGACGACAGCTGGTTCCTCCGGGCCTTGCGCCTCGCATTGGGCAGTGGTGACACAAATGCTCCCGTGACGTCAGGTCACGTGCCTTCGCTCCGACGCTCTTATTGGGTCGCGGGGCCCTAGCCTACATAGCTGGCCAAGTTATCGTGAAAAGGAGTATAGCTACTGCAAAATGGCACTGAGAGATGGCGCCACCGGCTTTTGCGCGGCTCGACCAGCACCAATACGTGCAGCCAGGCACGCAGCCAGGATTTTGTTTCGGGGGGGGGGGCACCCATGATAAAATGCTGTATGAGGGGAGGGGGAAAAGGAGGTCCCAGCAAAATGGAAGATTTCGGAGGGGGGGCCCATGCCCCCCCTCCCCCCCCCCCCCTTCCTCGCTACGTGCCGGCGTGCAGCCGTGCGGTTCCCGGAGTGGCCGCTGCGGGAGAAATGGCGGCGTTGCGATCGCCTTTAGTTCGGTCCTCGAGCATGGATCGGAGCCACTTTTTCAAAGCAGGCTCTATGGCAGTTTCCCAGCTCGAGTTGTTCTTGTAATGTTGACTAAATCTCTAATATACACACCAGTAGCCTGTAATGGCCAAAAAAGAACATCCACGTTCCTTCTACAATATCATTTTTATTTTACGATCTAGTTCCTCCACGGGTCTCACCTGAAACATCGTACTTGGGGCTGAATGCCTATGACGCAAGACGGTGCTCGCACGGCCCGCTCGAGAACAAATGATCAAACACAGTGACAAATGGCGGCGCATTGAGAAACACACGTAGATAATGACATCATTGGAGAGGCCTCTGAGGAAAGATGATGATGTCTGATGAGGATAATTACTACGCAAGTTCGACTCGTGTGTTGCTTACAGCAAGCCATGAGCCGCAGTTGGGAAGTGGACCAACGGGACCTCTATTCCCCGTTCACCCCAAAGCTGAAAGCGCGATGGAAGGTAGGTTCTCGTTAATCCAGTCACGCGTCTATTTTCTTCCACGTGATCACGGTCCCACCCCATAACCGCGCGCAGAAAGTGGGGTCAGGTGAGGAAAGGGAAGCGGTTGATCGGTCCAGCGAGCGCGTACGAGCTCCCACCGCTCTGTCATCTCAGGGGTGAACGTAGTAAAGGAGCGCATTTCCAGGGGATGTGGCTCGCGTGGTTCGATGATTGCCGAAGCGCTGGAGCGATATCTTCGTCCATCTGAGTGCGTCGTCGTGGGTGCAGACTGCAGAGCTAGGTTCCGGTTGCCATTCAAGTCTGCGTTTTTCTCGTTTCTCGCTCTTTATTTGGATGGAGTCGCGTTTTCGGGATGCAATTTCTGGGCATTATCAAACAGAGGACATGTTGTTTGTACATCAACTCACTGTCCAGCCACAAACACTTGAAAGACGTTAAAAAAATATGCATCTGTGTATTTTTTTTTTTGGAGACATCGCCACCGTTTTGATTTAGGTTTGTATTTACACTAGACAAACGAAGAACCAACAACACGTTGTTGGTGACTTTCTTTGTGCGGGCACACGTAGAACTGTGTGCTCAATATGCTGCGCGGACGTTGTCGACTCATAAGCTGTGCAGTGTTGAACTTTTGGTTTAGCGTGAAGCTCGGAAACAACTATATATGTGTCAGAAACAACCGTGGATTATTCCTAGAGGAGCGTGGGTACTTCAATATTGTCCCTATAAGAGATGAAATTTCTTAGTTTGTCGTTTCTGTCCGGTGTTTGTAACAGGCGCGTTTAAAAATGTGGTCGACGCTGAGTCTTTTTTTTATCACTATACAATGGCATTTGAAGTTTAAGTAAGAAAAGGATGTCAGTGCAATGACGTTTTATTTGAACTTTAAATAATAGTATTTAAACTTCATTGTACAAATCAATGTCTCCAACTATGGGATGCAACGTTGAATTTCAGTCAAGGAAAAAAAAGTGTTAACAAAAAATGTTTCGAAATTAAATTACAAAACATGCTCGATGTAGTCCCATCTCATTATGCTTCTTTCACACGACGTCGCACGTCTGTAAAGCCGTTGGATAACGTATCAATTACGATGCAAATGCTCACTAAGCCCAAGGCGCTCGCCACGTCTATAGCAATACACTCAGAAAGAAAACGAATAAAATATTTGGTATCTTTAATACCTTTAGCCTTGCCACTACTAAAGCGCCAACGCATTTTCGCGCTCTCCAAAGTAGAACACTGACGAACCGACGGAAGAACAAACACACAAACACTTACACACATCCCGTCGCACGCTGTCGTGCGTATCGCTGTAAATTGCTTCCAAAACCGCCACGGGCGCACTGTATACGCTCTAAAAAAATAAAAATAAAATAAAGCGCCAACAAAGAAAGCTTAGAGAAACGAGCAGAACTATAACGCGTAAGATAGCGGAAGGATTTCCCGTACGTAGATACCTCAACCTTGGAAAAGGGAAAATAGAGGAGGAGAACGCGCGCTTCCTATCACCCCGGCGTTGCCGCAACGAGTCCGCGCCGTCGATGGAATCGATCTAGGACCGGGTGACCGCGAAACGAACCCCTTCTTACATTGCCGCGCGTTCGACAAGACAGGCGCTGCTGGTTACTGCGGGCGACCCGTTGTCTTTGGCAAGCGTTCGCGCGCGCGCCAGCAGGCACGTGGGTGCCAGCGAAACACAAGGCGTGCGGCCTCGCCTTTGTCTCTCCCAGCGCGGACCTTGAGTGATGCGGTGTCCCGTTCCACCACGCGGAGTCCGCGCGTAATATACGTACGGTAGGCGCGCGCGCAAAAAGCCACTCGGCGCTCCAGATTGGCCAGATAGTGCTGCCCGCGATATTTCGTCCGGTATGTGTGTGTGTGTTTGCGTGTGGAGTGGTGAAGTTCCGTCGGCCGCTAAACGAATGTGCTAATGGACTGGCTACAATCGTGGGCGCTGCTATGCTCGCTCGAATTGTTCCGTGTTATTGGTTTTCTTTTATTATCATTATTTTTGTTTTTTCACAGAGTTTAGGCTAGCTGCGAGCGAGAATTCCGTTTGTGGTTGACTTGTAGTCTGTTTTTGCGGTCATCCGGTTGCAATGTAATTTCTCTGTCTGTTGCGTAGCGGAAGGGGCTGACAGTACATTAGAATAAATTACGGTGCTCGTTGACAGATAGTTCGGTCTGGTTCTGCCCCTTACCTCTCTATAGTTCTCTTACAACACCCCCTTCCTCCTCCTTCAAATCCATCTCCTGTGTAACGAGCCTGCGTATCTCTGATACCATCAGGCTTCCGAAAGCGAAGGTTTATATGAAAGAAAGCACACGGTTGCGTTCTGTTATTGACGAAGAGATGTTTCGGTGGCGCCACCTCGCGGGCGCTTTCCTGTAATGTAGCAAGTGTGATTAGAGCAGACGACGCGCCAAGTGCTCGCACAAAGTGGTTATGTTAGTTGGCTTCTATGCCAATTGATAACTCTTCATTTATCTCAAAAAGCGTGTATGATGTCTTCAGAAGATTTTTTTTTCTCCAGGGAATTACAGCATCTGCGAGCCGCTTTTAAATATTCAGAAACAAGCCTGGTGCTTGGCATGACAGCTTGCGTGGCGTGTGTCACGGCGTCTCTGATTCTTTTCTGTTGGATTTATAGAGACTGCCAAAAAAATTGTGTTACCGTCACCAGAGGTTAGGACGTTCTGTCGTCTTAGCTGGCTACGCGCGCCCTTTGTGTTGCGCGGCGCAGCAGACGTTTTGAATCACACGAAGCTTGCTGCGACCGACGCTTCAATCCTGATTCGACAGTACGGCTTGCGAGTATTCGTTCGATATCGTGCGGATCAAGTCCAGGTGATTGATTTTGTTTTAGGCGACCCTCTTCTTTTCCATATCAAATGTGTGGCGAAGGAGTTGGCGACTTCTGCTCAACGGAAAAGTGGACATTTTCGTAACTTGTTCTTAAATTGCCGAGCGTCACCCAACCAATTAAGGGCAATTGGTTAATTGGCTTTATCAAATTTTTGTTCAGAATGGCTTATAAATTTAAACGTTCTCACTTCCACTTTGTTCTTGACCTGTCACCGACTATAGTGCCTCGAGGTCTACCCCTATCTTTCCAATCAGAGCCTCGGCGTTTGGACGTCACCGTTACCCCTGCCTCATGAAGCAGACAAACTTTCGCTCCGCATGGTGTACTGCTAGGTACCTTCTCGTATTTTTATTTATTTTATCTGCTGAGGAGAAGAGAGTCTCTTCCATCGCAGATTACAGGCTTTAACAATGTCCTGCCAAAAAACAAACAAACAAAGAATATACAAGGTTACTCGGTTTTGGTCACACGGTGGGAGCGACACGTCTCCCTGTCTGGGTGTTGCGCTGCTGCTCTCCCTGTTTCCTGCCTCGGGCCCATCCGCGGGGCTCGGTGGTGCAGCGCCGGCGATAAGCCGTCACAAAGACGGGGCGAAACCCGACCGCGCCTCCTAGCATAAGCGCCAACAGACGAAATTGGAGCGCACCAGCCTTTTTTCCGCGTTATCAGCGACTATATTCGTTGGCGACGCCACGACGTCGGAAAGCGTCGTCCAAAGACGCCCTCGAACAATCAGGATGGGAGCCGCTAAAAGGGCTCTGATCACACTCTAGTTCACAAAGGAATGACACCGGGCGTCGGACGCGTTCAACGGCAGAGTTGGCGGCACGATGGGAACGGGTCGGTTGGCTCCCGAAACGTTAAAAACGCGGCCCAACTGCTACTGCATCATACGAAAGACAGTTTGCAGCAGGGTGGAGAAGAAAAAGCAATATGATTTAAATCGTGATTTAAATCATGATATAAATCGTGATTTCAATCGAAGCATACCCGTAAACGTAATCCCGAAAATAATTCTTGTTACCCGTTTGTTTATCATTCGGTCCTTTCGTATTTAAATCAAAGAATCGCTGACCTAGAAAATGTTTAAGTAAGGCCAAAATTTCTAAGGACGAGAGAGCATACTGGCGCCACCTTTCGGGTAGCCGTGGAACACTTGACATTTTCGTACATTTCCTTCTCTTTTTGTTTCTTTTTTTCGCTAATCGGCTTTTTTTTTTTTTTAGTTTGACAATTTTTTAACGATGTTATAAACAACCGTTTCTTGATACTGCGTACATTTGATCTCGCAAATACCGCAAAACCTTCGCTCCTGTGCATGGCCTCCGGATCCGAAGCGCGTGCTTCGGGATCTCGGAGGCCATGTCCTGTGAAACGCAGTTCCAGAGTCAACTCATAGATGGCGCTAGCGCGCGAGTGTGTTCTCCTCTGTCGTAAGAGATCACAAGAACTCTGACCCAAGAAAACGCGCGTGTGTGAACAAGATGAAACCAAGTGTAGGTTAACGAGAACCCTCAGTGGAGTACCAATGTGGTCGGCAAGTCCGTTTGTATGACCGTTATGAATATTTCGCTCGAGTATCGTCGTCCATTCCTCACCGCGAACCTTATTCCATTCCGGATGAATCTTGGGGGCCGTTGGTGGCCGGGTCTTCCGCGCTTCTTTCGTGGACGCGACAGCTCTGACCCCTGCAGCGTCCTTCCAAGGGCCCATCGAGGCTGATCCATCTCGGTAATTACGCCTACGTGGCTCCGGGCATTAGCGATATCATCGGGCCGACATTATGCGTTTTGGCGCTGCAATTACGACGTCGCGAGGGTTATTCTTGCCCGGAAGGGGGCCACACAGCAACAAAAGCAAGAGCATTCGCGTGTATACGGTCCATGTATTCCCGTAAAGGCGACCGCGGCAAGAGATCGTCCCAGTTTGCTCGCTTCGACACTGCGCGATTAGTGATTACTTCAATGGAGATGGAGGGGGCCGGAGCGGCATGAATTGCCGCATTCTGCGAGAGCGGGCAATGGGCCTCGACGTCTCCTTGTGCCCGAAGCTGGCCACCATGAAGAAACTTCACAAAACGTCGACCTGATTAGATTGTTCTTGCGCCTTATTCACTGCGTATACTTGCCTGGAAGATTCCTAACGGTGTAGAACAACGGTATGCACACTTCATGGTCGAGTTCGGTTTTGTACGACAGACGTTGTCTGGCGTCGAAACAAAATGAGGTCTTTAGCGACCTTGAGTAATCTCCCAGAGTTGCGGGCTCACTGACATTGCCATCATCGCTGTTTTGGGGGAAAGAGGTGAGAGGAGGGGGGGGCAACAGCAATCTAATGCTCTACAAAAACAAATGTCAAAGACAACCAGGTGTACACTTGAGAATTACCAACAGGTCACTACAGAACATATCTACCTTACTATACAATATCAAAAGCACCAGAATCTTCTTCTTTTTTTTCTCTCGATAGTTAGCGGGCAGCGTTATTAGTATTTATCGTCCTAGTTTGACTGGACGGGACCACATGGTCGGAGGATGAAATATCGGTGGTAGTCCTGCTAGTGTAGCTGGCGCCTAACAAGCTGCACTTGACGAATCTTCAAACAGCGTTCGCTGTCTGTCTCTTTGACCGTTCATAAATAACCTTCATGGTTAATTATAGAACGCTCAAACGGTACCTGTTGGCAATAGCATTTTATATTGCGCTTTTTTTTACATTTAAAACGAAATTCTTTGCGCGCAAAAACCAGCAAGATGACCAGAATGGATCACCCCAACTGGGGAAGCGGAGCAGCCCAATGAAATCCTCGACTCTCCTGCCAGACTTCATCAAGTCGGGAGACCTCGCTCCCATTGTCCATCCTCACTGCCCTATATATCTTATCCCTCTGTCCCCCGACCCAGATGACTGTAGGGAAGAGGGTTCGGGGTAACTTCTATATTAAATTTTGTATTCATTCATTCACTTAATTTCTTCAGCTAGAACGTCACTTGAGGAGACGAGATCCTAACTAATAAAACATCTGACTACAAGATTGTAAAAATGCCATAACGATTTGATTGAGAAAACTAATTGGGCCGACTCCATTGCTGCGTATGCCCAGTCTCGAAGACGATCTCGGAGAGAATGCCACACTCCGCTAGGAAATGGTGACTCCGTAGCGTCACCCACGTGCTTATTTCGTAAACATCGGAGCGCCCGGGGCGGGGAGCGGGCGCGAGGAGATGTGGTCCTTTGTCCGAAAATAGTCCGAGGTGCGGGCGAGGCTGTCCACAATGTCCGGAATGTCGGTTCCCGACGACTTTGGGAAGAATGTGTTGCGGCACCGTTTCGTGCCGGCTCCGACCGCATCAATCACGGCTCCGATAGGCCTTTCAACTCTTTGACGCGCTGCGTTCCTTTGTTAGGAGACTGTCGCTACCCTGCCGCTGCTTTCGGCCATCCTTGTGCTCAAGGACACCACTTACACTTACAGAGTCAGGGTACTGCTTTTGTTTTACAAAGAAGACTTTAAATCCGTTACTATAGTCCGTTGTAACTCAAGAAGGTACGGCGAAGGAAAGGAAGGCTGCGGAGGAGGAAGCGGGCGGAACTCTGGAGAGAGCGAGATTTCCCTCTCCTCTCCAGCGTTCCGTCTGCTTCCTCCTCCCAGGCCTTTCTTCCTCGTCGTATTTTCCTGAGTGCAACGGACTACAGAGTCCTCGTGTTTTCAAGAAAATGTAACATAAGGTAATTGAAGTGCTTGGCCGGCCTTATGGACTCTGACAGGGTTTTAAATCAATATAATCAATAGACCAGTGGTGTTTGTAGAACTGTAGAGAAATAAGACAAGCACGCATTGGTTGTGTATGTATGTTTTCGTTTTGGGTGCATAAAAACGGACTAGCATGTCTGCATTGTCCACACATCTGCAGTGCATGGTACTTATAATGTGAATTTTACGTAACTTTTGGTTTGTTTTCTACGAAACAATAGGTGTGAAGTAGACGGCGCTGCAAACTCCGTGAAACGAATACATGCATATATCCTGCCATCGCGACTATACATTGTCATCACGACTATACAAGTCCGTCAAGCTGCATGATGCAGTTTTTTTCCTCGGTCTCCCTCCATCATTTGTTTCATGGGAAAAAACAAACATTGTTATTATTATTACACAGATTCGTGAGCTGAAGGAACAATCGTTTGGTTTTCTAGTTCGTTATAAATCGCATGGAAGCGGGAAGAAGTTTGAGAAAGAGATATCATCTCAGGAAGTGATGTGCTGCAAAACTTACGGTTGGGCATTAGTTGTTCTCTAGATTACAGTTTCACGGAGGAGCGCTCTTCCGCGCTCTTCCATTAAAAGGTATCTCTTGTCAATATGGCGACCACGCGAACACGGACGACATCACTGTGGCAGGGACCGTTACGACGGTCACGGTAGTAACCGACAGTATCACAAACGAAAGCCACGCCGTACATTTCTTAGCCTGTCAGTGACGGTAGGACCGTCGCTGCCGCTAAGCACCCTCGCAGGCGGCGTTCGTATACGGCTGTATTTACCAGCGCGGGGCCGCGGAGATGGCGTGCCGTGTGTTATACCATCGGGGCCTCCGTCGCCTTCTTCCGCTCGCGGCCTAGCGCCGTCAATGAAGCTTTGTAGGCGGCTTCGGTCTGGAGTCCGACCCGCCGGCTTCGGTTTTTCTATGCGGCTGGCGGCGGCGGCGGAGCTCGTAAAAGATGTCTCAAAGGAAGTCGGCCACGCAGAAGAAATCAAGATATGTGAAAACAGAAATACGTTCTTGGTGATGCGGGAAGTATGTGAACCAGCGACAAATCTTCGCGGATTTGGAAAGTAAAAACGCGGGAGTTAACTTTTTTTCTAGGTCGCTGGAAAAGAATTTGTAATTAAATTGATGTTTGTGCAAGTATTTTTTGCCGTTTCTTTTATCTCAATTAAAGACGTCTGGCAGCCGTTCAGTGGCCATTTGAAGTGACCTGGCTAACAACACTTGCCCAGTCATCACTGCGCCTAGCACCGTTACGTTTCATCTCATGAGCATTTATAAAGGTCATTTCATCTCCCCAATAGTTAATATGGAAACACAGTTTCTTGCCTCAAATATGAGCGCGCGCATCTTTCTCAAGGTGTTATATTGTACCCACACCCATGCTCTTCCGTTTCTATCCTCGATTATTCCCCGATGTATTCATTTTGCTCCAAGCTTGGAAGGATTTTATTTGCATTCACTATGCATATACAGAGGTGTTTTTTTTAGGCTTAACAGAATTTTTAAAAACAAACCACTGAAAGTAGGTTAACGCGTTCTGCGAGGTAGTTATACGGCCAGGGGGACATAGTATAGAGGACTAATCGTAACGATCAGTCGGCTAATTAGTTAAAATTCGTTAATTAACTTTTTAATTAATGAAAATAGACATATAGTTCCAATTAGAAACTTGCTCAGCGTCATCGAAAACCACTAAATCAGTAATTTTCAGAAAGACTTTGAACGCGTGAGAAGCGTAGTAGTGCACTAAAGTTACCGCTCGTGGAGCAGGTACAAGGCTGGGGCTAGATAAGAGACGGAAAAATTGCGCGGGCGCCTTATCGCAACCGCTAGCTTTGTACGTGCTCCATGAGTGCTAACTTTAGTGCAATACTACGCTTCTCACGCGCTCAAAGTCTTTCTGAAAATGACTGATTTAGTGGTTTTCGATGACGCTGAGCAAGTTTCTAATTGGAACTATATGTCTATTTTCAATAATTCAAAAGTTCATTAATGAATTTTAACTAATTAGCCGACTGATCATTACGATTAGCCTCCTATATTACGTCCCCTGGCCGTATAACTCACCTGCACAGACCGCATTAATCTAGCTTTCATGGTTTTTAAAAAATTCTGTTAAGCTTAAAAAAAAAAACACCCTGTATACATATATATATGAACACGTCACAGTTTGTCTGTGGTCGTTATGTATTTGTTGAAGAAAGAAAATAACATTTATGTTGACGCAGGCGTACGCGACAACAAGAGTAGGCAACTGGACTCGCCCCATGAGTCATAACTTCACCCGAGATCAAAAGAGTTCGTATTCTTCTTGCTCCGCTTTCCATCCGCACTCGAGCTCGGGCAACCACGCCGACCCCCAAACGCCGCCGCCTTTCACGGCGAGCTCTGAACTGGTCGCACGCAGGTCGCTGACAAGCAACCGCGACCAGGCCTGGTGGCATTGCCACCGACCAGTTCTGAACGATGTTGTTGCTGCCGTTTCTTATGTTGCATGCCTGTCGTGAATTGCGACTCGATTTGTAACTTCCTGACACGTTTTACGCCCCCCTTTCTGCCTAAAACCCGCGCACAACGCACCAGGTGCACGCGCAACGCACAAACTCACGCGCGTGGGTTATAAACAAACGCACACACACGCAGCCGCCTTTAATTTTTTTTTTCTGGACGTAGTTTGGGGATTGTTTTTCGGACGTTTTATTTGAAGCTGACTATACATAACGACGCCGCGAGGACGAACGTATCCATTATCTTCGAGTGTGGTAATGCAGTCTCCAAGTACTATTTCGGAATATTGTTTTGTTTGGTGTCTTGCATGGTTACGCGGTCGATCTTAACCGGTTGGTCTAGGTAGTGACCGTTCACATCGATGCAAGCCACTGCAACCCCGACCTTCATCTTCTGTTCCGAT
The DNA here is from genome assembly GCA_037355805.1 of Ixodes ricinus. Taxonomy (NCBI): domain Eukaryota; kingdom Metazoa; phylum Arthropoda; class Arachnida; order Ixodida; family Ixodidae; genus Ixodes; species Ixodes ricinus. The sequence continues at coordinate 170,636 of JAZHYW010040447.1, read as the reverse complement.
TTTTTTCTTTGTACCACTCGCGTGCTGTCGTTTATCTTGCAGCGACGGGTAGGTAAGTTATTGTCTGTAACGTTTCGAGTTGTATGACAGAATGGTGTGCTGTTAAGTATTAGTTGTCAACTTGGTCGAACCGACTATTAATACATGACGTTTGTACGTGCCCCTTGTAAATCTGGTCGTGCCATGAATTTTTTTTTTCTCGCACCTTTGGAACTTTACGGTCAGATACTACACTGTGAGTCCCCTAAAAAAGGTGACATTTTGTGATGACCCGCTGTATTTGGAACTGATTTAGTATTCGTGAGTTTCAGAATAGACAATTCCAGAAATGTGCGGTTCCCTCACCGTGTTTCTTCTCGGTGCGTTATGGCTATCCGAACGTGAAAGATTACCCTGGACTAGAAGACGAAGTTAATGTTGGCTTGACATGATGATGGTGTGAGAACGCAAAGAAGGCAGGTCAATAAGAAAACAACGAACGTACCAGATTTTCTTTGCGTTCGCTCTATTTTCTTTCTGTTGTGAACTTACGTAATGATAAGAGGGAATAGATTGTTCCGCTTCCAGGAGATACAAGCACCAGAGTCAGCCTAAGCGTACATAGGAACAGCCCCACAATTCCCTGCGTTTCGCGTTGCAATGTGGGATCGCCATGAGGCCTTCTGAGATTTTCCGCATAGGTCTATGGAGCTCATCAGTGTTTATACTCAAAAACAACTTCATCTGTCATTTGAGAAGAAGTAAGGTCCGCATGTGCACAGCTTCGCCCCGAATGCACGACGGCACTGGTTCACATCGCCAGATAAGGTTAGCAAAGATTTCTATTTATAGAGTCTTTGTGGACATGCAACGCTACCCAGTTAGGAATTCGCGCATATCTTAGACACATACCCCGGTCATTCGAGCGTCCAATATTCTGTAGGACCGTGACTCAGCGCTCGTGTCCAGCCGTTCGGTGATAGGTGCTGCTCAATGCTGCCAGTTTTGGCCACCAGTTGCTCTGAGTGGCAGTCGACCGTGGCGCCTCCTGTTCACTACACTGGAGCTAAATGTTTTAGCAGTTCTGGGTATTGGAGCACATCGAAGTAAAACAACATCTTAAACATAATAGCTAGAGGAGTGCTTGCTGACAACGTTTAAGTGGACCATGAAATCAATTCTGTGCTGGAATAAATGGCTTTATATTTGGATTCTACTAACCACATACCGTTTAGCGGGTTAAAAGAAAACTAGTACACGAGGGTAGAAAGCCAAGTGTCCGCTTTTCGGTACAAAAGTTTGAAAATACAGCGGTCTATTTCTTGCCTGCTTTTCTTTGAGATCACTCCGCTTTTTCACTTTGATACATCCGCACGCAGCATATATCAGCCGAACCCCGCTCACGTATTGGACACGTAGCACTGCGTCACTCGGACGTGTGAACTCGTCAACAATCAATCCGTCGACGAATATCTGGATTCGCGTTCGTGGTCATTGAGTGCCGTGACGGCAGTTACCATCACTTGCGAATGGACACGTTTCATGATGTGCCTTAGAAAGCACGCTGGAAGCATGGAGCCATCGCTTTCCGAAACCAGCACCGTCAAGGTTGACAATCTGACATTACTGTTATATGTGTCCATGAAAGCAAAATGCATCAGACTGGCCAGCCGTGGATGTCGTAGAAGGCGGGCCACGTCGGCAGGAAGGCTGGGCAAGTTGTCGCTGTAGCTCAACGTTTGTTGACGATTGCATCAGATGCAAGGAACACAAACGGTCAACCCCGCCGACTCTCAGATGACTATGAGAACTTTTGGTTTCGGTGAATTACTACGTCACCACCACGTGATCTTTAATTTCGCTTTTGAGAAGGAAAGCTAAGCCGGAAGAAGTTGATAAATCATTTTATGGTCCCTTTATATCAAAGATATGAGGGATGGCGTTCATATAATAATAATAAAAAGTTTATTAAAGAGATCTAGATGCAGCATCGTACTAATGTGCGGTCATGTAACACTATGCTGCGTGACGCGAGTCGAAAACCCTGCAGCCTAGTGGTCGTGCTGCACTGACTAGGCGAGATATGAAGTATCTCGCAAAAAAAAGCAACAAAGGTGGGCACTGACTAAATTTCTCATCTACGGTGGGAGAAGGCTCACCGACTTCCTCACTCAGGCTATCGCATGTAAATCAATCGCTTCATATGATAACCCTGCATATACCTTGCTTGCTCGTGTTGTCGTTGGTCGCACCGAAAAACCACGAGAGATACACTAGGCTCGTTCGATTTCACCTCCGCAGAAAAGTGTAGGGCAGTGTACCTTCCGTATATGTATTGATATAGGACAGGAAGTGCCCCGCCCTACTCTTTTCTCCACCGGTACAGGAGATGCAAGTAAATCGAACGAAGCCCACTTGTCCACAACGGCGCGCTTTTTGTTGCTTTGGCGTCATAGCGCGTGAGAACAGTGCGGCGCGGGGGAGTTAGGGGGGGGGGGTTAACAGTGCGCCAAGACTTTCTCTCTCTCTCTCTCTCCCCTCCGCTGCGTAGGAACGGGATCTGCGTAGTAGGGTAGGAACTGCGTATTAGTGTTATGGCCCCTTCGTTGCATTCAGGCAATATATCTAAACCCAGCTCTTTCTTCTTCTTTTTTTTTCTCGTCGTCCCCCGAGACCCACGTTACCAAGAACATCAAGACACCTCGTGGCAGGACGGGCCAAGTATAATCCGCCCCGAAGTGCTTCCTCGGTCCGTCGCCCTAGCGAAACGGTTCCTCGATACACCGCGTCCCGGAGCATCAAAGTGAAGACCATAGCCGTGGCGGAGTCGCATTCCACCGGAGTCTAAGCAAGCGTCAATTCGGGGAATCCGACACACTTGGCTTGAGGCTCCCTTGACGCCCCGGGTCGCGGTTCTTCTTGCTTCTGTCTCCGCTGTTGCCGTGGTCCCGCGTCTTTTTCTTCGTTTCTCTGGTCTTCTCAGTTCACGCTGATTTATGCCCGTTGGGCGACGCTGCGGCGCGAAGATGCTCTCGCATGCGTGCTTGCGTCAAGAAGGGCGCGGGCTAGAAAAAACAGCCGAGGTCGTCGAGACGATTCGTCGTCGTCGCCGCTGAATTTCTTTTTGTCGCGAGGACCTCTTCTTCTTAGCCGCACCTTCTTCTCCTTTTCGCGGGCTGGCATGCATCATTCATATTGTGCGCGTCGCGAAACGCCGAGGGCAGTCAGCCATGCGTCGCGCGGAGAGCCGTGGATAGACGCGCAATGTATGGTAATGGCGGACGAACGCGCGATGCTCATTTGCCGGATTTCGGTTATTATTTTATTTGTTTTTTTCCCTGGTAGAGATGGGTGTAAGCGGGGCTGGTGGCAGTGGCGTTGTTTTTTTCCCTCCGAGGGTTCAATGTCGGCAGAAAGGCGTCGACGCGGTACGGACACGCTTCGCTTGTGCGCTGATTTGTTTTGCGGCATCGTCGCCGCGCTTGCGCGTGCCTGCTCCTCGAGCGCCGAGTTCCTGTGGTCATTTGTCGCGAACCTGCGACACATTACGTATGCGAAAGGTTGTCCTTCGATGTTTTTTGTTACGTGTTCTATACTTTAGATACTTTTCGACTTGCCTGACAGGAAATGAAGCTTGTATTTCTGGCTGAATTGCTGTTGTTTTTGCTGTGGAATGACTGTTAGATTGCTGCAGTTGTAGGGCCGTCCTGGGGCGCCACGTGAACACGTAGTGGTGGTGGTGGGATTTGCCAGCGTGATGGCAAGCGTCACTCTAAATGGTGGCCCTGACTTTGTTTTACTTTGTTTTGGGAACGGCACCAGCCAAGTCATGCCTCCTCCTTCTCCAGATTACCAAAGCTACCCATTCGGAGCCCCGTATCGGCTCACACTTGTAAAAGTGGCAACAAAGTTTCTTTTTTTTCTTTCCCGAACCTTCTCGGTGCACACTGTCAAAATCACAAAAGGTATTTGAAAAAAAAAAAATAAGTGGAAAAGCAGAAAGTAAATTCAACTGATAACTTCTTTACATGATGGCAGTTGTACTACATCGTAGCCGTATTTAAATACTGCCAGCGCACGTATTCCGGAATGTTGGGGAGGTACAGTCGTCCGCGAAAGAGATAAGAACACACTACTTCTCGTTGAGGTTGGTGTAAGAGCCCCAGGCAGGAATAATATAAAATTGAGGCTACTCTTGCCGCCTCTCCGCGGTAACCACAAACAAGAAAGACGTTAATCCTCTTTCCTTTTCTTCCAAGACTACTCCTTTGTAAAACCTCGTTAGGCGGACACATTTTGTTTCTTCTTTATAATCTTTTGAGTCCGAAATGCGTTCGTTGATGAGGAGTTTGGCACCAGTGGCGTACCAACTTGTCTTTGAGTGTGTGTGTGGGGGGGGGGGAGGGGGAAGGGGACACATGCCTTGCCCCCCCCCCCCCCACCCTCTGAGAACTGGGGGAGGGGGATGGGGGCAAGCGCCCTCCTTGCCCCCCCCCCCCCCCCGGGTTGGTACGCCCATGTTTGGCACTCTTATGTCAAATTCTTTTAACATGTTCATAAAGTAAAAAGTAACAAAAAAAACAACGCAATTTCTTTTTTTACGATTTGAAACAGCATTTGCAAAACGAGCAGGCTAATTTGAGAAACCCGCGACCGGTTAGCAAGAGATAATTAACGAGGATCTTTAATCTGTCCTGCCTTCCCAGCCTCAGTTTCTTCTCTTTCCTCCTTTCTCTACAAGCAATCACTACCCCGCTTCTTTTTCTTTTTTCGTCTTGTTTTAACGAACGAGTAACTATTCATTTTGCTAAGCTGAATAGACCACTCTGTGTTTATTTGCAATGTTCATTTGTATTTCGCGCTTTTCTGATGAAACCTGTTGTGCCCGTTGCTTGTAAAACGTTTTTTATTTCTCCTGAATTTGTGTTCAAATGTTTATTCTCTCTTTCTCTCTTTGTTGGCAGGTAAGTGTCGCTCCTGCCTCCCCTCCCGTGCTGTCATGCCGGCTCCCCTCGGTGTTCAAGTCCCGGTTCGGTGACGGCGTTTCAGGTGACACCCCCTCTCCGGAAGTTCGGTCGAGACTAGCGGAGCTTGGCTTCGATTCATCGTGCTGTTTCGCGCCTTAGGCTATCTGTACTGCTGTGCAGCTCTCACATCCAACGAAGTAACTGTTTTTAGTTCTTGTTTTATCGGCATACAACCCAGGACTTACGCTGGGATAAATAATAATAATAATAATTATTATTATTTTGGTTCGGGAGAACCGAAATATGGCATTAAATCTGAGTGACCGCACGAAAAAGTGCAGTGTATACTGGAATGACTTCTCCTCGCTTACAATGAACAAAAACTAATCGAGAAACTGAGGGAGAGGAGGATACGAGAAGGCGCAGGCGCGTCAGAACGCCGAGCTTTGGTTGGAATGATTAGTAGGTAAACCTAAAGTATGCTGCCTTTGTCTCCACTGCACCAGTGCAGTGGAGACAGAGGGCAGCTATAGCTTTAGGTCTACCCCCTAATCCTTCCAATCAGAGCTTCGCGTTCCTGACGTCCTCTCTCGTTTCCTCCTCTCCCCCAGTTCCTCGGCGCATAGTTTCTCGCATCTCGAAGAGAGATTGAAATCTCTCACGTACGCATGTACCAGGCTACGTAGCCAGGATTTTGTTTCGGGGGAGGGGGGGGCGCCCATGACAAAATGCTGTATGAGGGGAAGGGGAGAGGAGGTCCCAGCAAAATAGAAGATTTTGGGGGGGGGGGGCCGAGCCCCATGCCCCCCCCCTGGCTACGTGCCTGGCATGTAGACACAGCGGTACTTCCAGGAGCGCGCGACGCTACGCCAGGCTGCTCCGCTGGCGCGCGCTCGCACGCGCCAGCTCGCCACGCGTCCGCCATGACGTCACGGCGCGTGGCGGAACAATAGCCGACGATAAGGAACGGCTTTGCGGGGCCGTGGTGGGGACCGCCATCAAGTGGGAGACGGCCAAGAGGGGGTCAAAAGAAAGCGACAGCCGTCGCCACGGCGGCATTGTGTTCGCCTCTCCGCTCCGCTGGGCACAGATTCATGCCGAGCTCCCGCTACTTGTTGCCTGCCCCATTCGGGGCACCTCCTCTCCACCTAACATTGTAATCGTTGCGCGTAATAATACCCTCCTTATCCTCCTGCTCAATGCACGAGGGAAAAAGGAGGTTCTTGTTTGAGATGCACCCAGCTTCGTTCGAGTGTATATCTTTTTTTCTTTTTCCTTTGTCGTTGGAGTTTACGTGGGTTTGCGATGTTTGGAGTGGAGTTTAGAAGCAGGGGTGGCGGGAAGTGGGGGAAAAGAAGGAGGGAAGGTAGAGAAGGGGAGAGTCGAGTGTGGTTGCTCCTCTCCGCGCGGTGCGGATCAGGGGTCCATGTTTTGGCGGCATAATTACACGTAAGGTGCGCGGCACGGACAAGAGGTATATACTCTATACGGGGGAAGGGAGCCATGTTCTGAGAAAGGTCTCATAGTACTCAAAGAAGGAAAGTGGAAGGGAAAGAGAGGGGAAGGTTGCTGGGGAGAGGATCACGGGGCAGAGAACGCGACGCAACGTACGACGTATTTTCGCCATTCGTTACTTTTTTGTGTGTGTGTCGGGGATTATTCTTTTTTTGCAAATGTTTGTTTCTTGACTTCCCCTCGAGCTTGTGTCCATTGTAGTGAGGAAAAATTAAGTCATCCGGCGATCGGCGGTGGCGGCCCTCGCAGCGGTTGAAGTAGGTCGGTGGCTCACGGGGAAGCTTGCATAATTGAGCGCGAAGCCAGGAACACGCCCTTCATTCCATCCTTACGGGGTCCACATTGCGGTGCTTTCTTTCCTCGCTGGAACCGCGATTCGCTTCGCACCGGGGAGTTGCGGTGGCGCTTTCCTACAACGCATCTATCTCTGTACCTCTGCGACGGATCGCCGAGCACGCTACGAGCCATCGGAGCCATTCCAATGCAGTGCGAGTATCACGGGAGCTTCGGTAGGGGCGCAACGACGCGCCGAACGCGTAGTCACGTGATTCGTTTAAGGCTCTGGATTGGCTGGGATGGCTCGTGGCGTCCGCTGCGTTGCGTCGGAAGGTGAGAAACAGAGAGTACAGCTAGAGTCGTACTGTACGGCCCGTTTGTTCCGTCTGTGATTTTCGATGGAGTTGGGGCTTTTCGCTTACCTCTCCCTTCTCTTCCCTTCACCCATCTGCTCCTCGTCCTCTCTTTCACTCTTTCTTCTTTTTAATTTTCCTTCTACTTTTTGTGGTGAGCGTTGGTCGGGTTATGATTTCTGTGCCCGGATTATGAGTAGTACTGGATCGAGGGATGTGGTATAGAAGAAGAGGGCTTTAGCGGCGTCCCCGCTGTGTGCTCTGAGTGTGTCTGTCTTTTTAATCGTTTTCGGGCAGGAATATGAACGGGCAAGGCTGTGTGTGCGTGCGTGTTCAGGGTTATGGACGTTTTGGAGCGCGGTTTTTAACGACGTCGTAATTTAGGAGAGTCGGGGTCAGAGCGACGCCGGTTCCCGCGTGACGCACTCTGGTTACGCGGGGTGCCTTCTCACACGATAAGGGTGCCTTGCTTTTTCTTCTGTTTCCTCGTTGTTTGTACTGTCTGCCAGGCAATATTGGTGGCCGTCAAATTCAACTATCTAAAGAACGGAAGAAAGACGTTTTCAAATGTCACAACGGAACAATGACCAAACAGTACTACGTTTCATCAAAACGAAAACGCGCAATTTATTCTACGAGACGATGAGGGCACTCTAGGATCGCGAAACGGCTACTACTTCCCTGCGTTCGTGGTCTTTACCTATAGGGGTGTCATCCTAACACCACCTGAAAACAATCAAATACCTTTGAACACCTTGTTTCATCTCCACGCGACGTTATCACGCTAGGACGTCTAATCTGTGTCGGCTCTCGACCTCACTGTGGTGATGTCAATATTTCATGGCGTAGGCTTTCCTTATCCTAGTTGGCTTTGGTCATCCCCGGCTGAAGAAAACGAGCTCAATGAATGCGCCATCAGAGTGCGCTTTTCGCTTGTGCTTATGCGTTTGTGTGCATTCGAACCTTCAGTGCACTCTAAGCGCGTGGTTAAACAAAATATAGCTACAGTCATTGCATTGTTCAAAAAATGTATATATTTGCCTTGCAATGCTTTTAAAAAATGAGCTTTGTAAGACACTCCATTAAACGCTGTACAAAAAAAAAAAAATAGCGCCGAGTGAGCGAAAGTGGTTTCTGGCGCTGAGCGTACTCGGCGAGAGTTTATCTCCGGTCGAGTACGCATGCCAGACTCTAATCACCCAACGCCACCGCTCCTCGCGGGAGAGCTTACTTCACGCCTAATTAATCCCAAACCGCCCAACCATAGCCAAAAAACAGAAAGCAACAAAGTATCGTTTGTTGGAACGCGAACGCATGCACTTTTTATCGGTATTAGTGTTACCATTATTATTATTATTTACTTTTCACTGGTCCGTTACACGTTCCGATCTCAAACTCCGATACCGACCGTGTACAACACGAACAGGGAATTGCACTACGGTCGCCGGGATGCGCGGTGACCAGTCCACGTGACTCCCTCGTGCCGGCTGCACGAGGGGGAGGGGCAGGAAGTGAGGGCGAGAGCGGCACCGTTTCCTTTTCTGCGCATGCGCGTGAGCTCTCCTCCTTCCCTTTTACCGCTCTGTTGGCCGTTAATCAGCGCTAATTGCTTTTCGACCTGGTTTTCCGTCGACGCGATGGGACGCCGATAAGCGGGCTCACCCGCCACGCTCTAGTCTCTAAAAGGTCACGCCGATACATTTATGCGCTCTTTTAACTTTGATTTTGTTGTTTGTTTTCTGTCCTCACAGCTTCTTTAGAAAAACGGCTAAATGCGGCTGCCGTTTGCGTCACTTTTTTGTTTGCCGACTAATCTTCGATTGGTTTTGTGGGTGTATAGACGATTTGCTTGCGGTGTTTTGATACATACCTATGCTTTCGTGGTGCTCGTTCCCTCGCAGCTGCGTTTACGATCTTGCTGATTTTCATCGTATTGCCTGTAGAGCAACTGATTCAGTTGCTCTGGGCAACGAACACCTCAGCCATCGTGCTGCTTAAAATATATGTTGCCAGTCATTTAAACCTTTATCTGAGTTAACAAGAAGTGTTTTTTGCCCCCCGCCCCCTTTGTTTTTTCGCTCCAGAAAAAGAAAGGAAACAGGAAGAAAAAAGAAAATGTTGAAATAGTGTGCGACAAAGCAAAACGATATCGCCCGAGCTTCTTGGCACCTAGGCTAGATGGCGCAAGTTACCGCCCGTTATAAAGAGTACAGCCGTTAGCATCCATCCATCTATCTAGCATCCGATGGCATCTAAAGCCAAGGAAGTGGCATTTTCGAATCGTCTCTGCACTAAGTACCGAAATAGCGCGCGCCCATATAAAATCGTCCTGGAACGGAGCGCGGTCCCTCCAAGTTTCTTAGCGACTGTCGTCCTGCCCATACGGCGGCCCACACGTTAAGTACACGCCTGTGGGAACTCGGCAGATGACTCGGGCTGTTACATAGTGTTACCAGGGATGAAGCGCCCGTCGAACAACTCGCAACTACCCACTTTGTCGGTCGTTGCCGACTTGACCCAAGCAATCGACCGTCGTTAACGTCTATTTTCTTCTCTTATTTTAGTTGGGGGGGGGGGTTGGATTTCCCTATTTATTGGTTGACCTTGAACGTGCAATTAAAATGCAGTGCACTGCAGTATGCGTGGAACACAAATCCCTGCATTCTCCTTGAGGATTGGGTAATTTAGCAAAAGGTATATTTGTATCACAATCAATTTTTTTTTATTCGTTCCAAATATGAGAATAATAACGAACTCGTTCCTCACTAAAATATTGTTAATCCTCCCTCAATAACTTCCCTGTTATTTTATAAGGCACAGTAAATCAACGTGGCTATGCAAGGCGCTTCTCTGCGGTTGGCAGCCATTACTATAGAGCGTCGTTAAAAAACCAATAGAAACCTTGATGTAAACTGCATAGTACGGGGAGTGTGGCATTGGCAGCATCATGTTGTTCGTCATGGATCTGTACGTGCTCTAACGTCATTGAACCAATCATAAACGCACAATGCCCAGTGACTTGCGCTTTTGGCGACTGCTTGATTGCCACAAAGATCGTTTCGAGGAAGCCAAAGAATCCCCGTTGATCCCCGTTTGTCCGTGGGATCATTCCTTGTTTCCGAACTCATAGAGCGACGGGGACGGCGTCAGCTGGATTACGGGATCGAGGCTTGGCGGTCAGCCGCGTTAAACGCCGAGAGCCAGCGAAACTTTCTCCCCGTTTTTCCCGTCGGGTCGCATGGTGTGGTTCTCGCGCGCCCGCGAAAGCTCTACGTCGACGTCGCCCGAGCATATTCTATACCGCGTCTATACTTAGAAACTTTGCGCGGGTGCTTGCTTCGTTCACCGTGGGGAGGACTCTCACCTCTCGGGCCTTCTTTTTTTCTTTCTTCTCTCTACCTTTTTGTTTTTTCGAATTTTTTATTATTTATTTACTTTTCTTTTTCTTCTTACTTGCGCGCGCCCTTCCGTTCTGCGCTCTCTTCCCTTATGTGCCCGTGCACCCTTCCGAAAGCATTGAAGTTTCGAGACATCCGCGGCCGAAACAAACTTCAAAGTCGCGACACTGAAAAACCGTTAAATATAAATCGTTAAAAAAAAAAAAAAAAAACAAAAAAACAGAGAGGTGGCGATGTAAAAGGGAGCAAATAAAAAAAAGAGCCGCACTTTTTTTTTGAGCCGCGTGTAAATAAATATTGAAGAGACGTACGGGCTCTACAAGTTTCACTTCTTTATCGTTTTTGTCTTTTTCTATAGACGTATATATATATATATATATATATATATATATATATATATATATATATATATACATATACATACACACAAACAAAGAGAGAGGGAGAGAACAATATATATATACATGGGGTGGATGCTGAAGCCACCCATGGTTCCTGGTGTCGGCTGCGCGGTAGCAATATTGCCCGTCATCTGCGAAGGGGTTTGGACTGGGTTGAAAACGCCGACGTGAGCGAAGTAGAGATGACGAAGACGAACGAGTTCTGTCGTTACGTTCGCTGTGCCGGCCTGCCCCCTCCTGGATCGCCTCGCGTCCGACGGAAACGGGTTGTTCCTATTCGGGAATTGTCGGCAGACTGGGAGGCGCGAGTTTCTCGGGGGTGGGACAGCGAATCTGTATACGCGCTGTTCAACCTTCATCTGAATGTCGGTCCGAGGCAGAAGACAGACGCCCATCGTTGTAGCATGTTATGCACCGTCTTAAGTTTGACCGTAGCCGTCGCCACAATTCGACGTAGCATACCGAGCTCTCCATATGCTCGATATAGTTAGCACACAGGCGTCTGGTCCTGTCAGTTTGACATGTTGGTAAGAAGGTTTGGTTTCCGGCGTGCGATCACAGACCACCGCCCGTAGGAACAGTGGCATCTTGGAAAGTGCCGGTCCGAGTATCGTCGCTGACAGCTAATGTTTATTAGCTGTCAGTGGCAGCAGAACTAAATTTAATTACGGGGCGTGTAAAACTGCCAAAGCATCCCCATCGCCGCTACCCGAAGAAGGCACTCAGTGCGTGAACGAGAGAAGCGATACGCACCCTATCGTCACCCGATCGCCATGCGTCGTTGAGAACTTACGTCGTCCTCGTAAAATACAAACCCCAAAAAGAGAGGCTCCGTCGTCCCTTTCGCCTTTGTGCAACTCGCCGCCGTCGCGTATATACCGCCATGACGAATCTGGACATTTCCTGTAGTCAACCAAGCAGGGCCGTTCTCTGGTGTCATCCACTGCCTCGATGTGTGCGTGTGTGTGTTCAAGATCGTTTCGGTCATCAGCGCCGCGGCGTCGGCCCGCGGGGGCAACAGCACAATGGCGACGCTCTCGTTCAAACACACAGCGGGAGCATCATCGGATATGAGCATGAACCCCGTGCCCAGAGCTCTTTTGTGGCCACAGGAAGGCATTAGGACCGCGCGGGGACCCGAGCTCAAACCTCCCCCCTCCCCCTTTCCCTTTTTTTCTGGACAGCTAGCCGGGAGACAGAGAGATGAGCAGGCATGCACACACACATAGAAGGCACCTGTTTTTGTCTTTCATCCCACGGAGCGGTGATGTATCGGCTGGCTTGCGTTACTTAGGACCTAACTGTTGCTCGCACTTCCTTTGTGCGGCCGCGGCTTCTCTCTATGAGATGTGTGGGTGGCTCGGGAAGATGTTTTTAGTTTTTGTTGATGTGTTGGCGGCGATGTCGGCGGCGCTGTTGTTCGGTTCGTTGTGCGCGAATGTGGTGTCTGAATGGCCGAGAAAATGGCCGCGCTTGGCGTGGGAGGACGTTTTTGATGACGCCGTTCGGGTTGTGTTCTACCCTTGTCCGTGGGCGTCGGTGTGTCTCGGGTTTCTGGTGCTGTTTTTGTGATGACCGCACGCGGGACAGAAGTCGTGATCGACGCGTCGGCTGCGCGATTCTCAGACTTTTTGTGTCCAGCCATATTTTATAGGGTCGCGTACAGACCACCGACAAACGACAAACAGTGCAGGCTAGTAACACGTCGAAGACACTTTTGCTGTCAGTGCTTGGTTTTACACTTGGAATTGGTTAGCTGGTCGCCAACTAACATGTGTCGCAGACCGTGTGAGCTGTGAGCACAGATGAACGTATGTTTCTGAATACCTCGAATTGAGTTTGTTGGCAGGCAAAATTCAATGCCTGCACGTCGCTCTGATGGCAACCCGGGTTCCTATACTTGATACAAGTGCGGTAGTTATAAGTGAGGTTCAGTTCGTCTTAGCTTCTTGCCTTCTCCGCACCTGTTAAACGTCTGCGTTCCAGTGTAGATCGCAGATTTTATGCATCGTTGTCAATATTTATTAACATTGCCAGTCTAAATCAATAGAAGAGTAATAATTGAATGGTGTACCGTTCCACACAAGCGCCCAATTTAGTCTGTCAAATTATAACCAACTACTCTGTGTTTTTTAAAAGGGACCATGAAATTATGTTTTTTCGCTTATTGAGTGTTATTTCTTTTTCTTTCTACCATTAACCTTTCAACGTCCCCAGAAAACAAACCAGAAGACTAATATGTCATCGTAAAACTACTTTTGTGGACGTCGTTGCTTAATTCACGAAGATTACACTGCGTCTCCATTAACGTTTTTACGCTAATACACGCAGTATACTGTGCTACTCTGAGACCAGTTATCAGCATCACCCAAACATAACTCCCCCCCCCCCCCCCAACCCGTACCTCCGCTTGTTCAGAACAGGCTTTTGATTGTTGACTACTACTAACGTCAATCTTGAAGGCGTATGGAGGGGAAAAAATGGCAGAAACGTTATGGAAGCTCATCTCTGCCTGGATGAATATCCGGATATTAATCTGTGGAGCCGGTTTACGGTCCGTATACACTCGTATATATAAGACCAATCATGCTGTTTACAAACAAGACCGCGTTTGCCCACTCCATGTGCGGGCACTGCGCGTGTGCAGAAACTACATTCGCGGAAATAAAGCTTCCAGCGCATGCGGCACCCCGCAGACAACAGCGCCACCGCAGATGCGTGACGTCAGAGTCACGCGATGGGGTGCACTCGTGCGCTCACTGGACTCGAACAAATTGAGCGATCCGCAGCGACTCAAGTACTTGCGTGGCGAAGAAAATGCGGATGGAAACCGCGAGAAAAAAGAGAAAACAAAAAGCATGAAAGAGGCACTCATTTGAGCTCTCCGTTTTCCCACCCTAACTTTTCGCACTCAGCCATTCTTATGGCGGTCATATGCTAATGGCGCCTCTCAGCGGTCTCCCGCGCAGTCCTCAAATCGCCACGTGGCACTCTACTTTTTGTTTGTTTGTTTTTGTTTGCTCGTGCATAGACGCGCGCTCTCCTTTCTATGTTTGTCCGCCTCCCGCACTTCCAGTTCTTCCATCTCATTTGCATAATCTGCGTCGGGCAAACACTTTCGTCCGGCTCGCTTCTCTCGAACGCGATCCCTTCCCCCGCGCGAATGGCTCGAGTGTGCGCGTAGCTTTCTTGCGCGCCGATCGACCACATAATCAGCCGAACGTATAAACCCCGCGCTGAACACACACACGCACACTCACGCGCACGCACAACACGCACACGGATACACACACACGTCAACACACGCTCGGGCTAGTTGTATCTTTGAGGTTTGGCCTCGCGCGTGTCAGAGATACGAAAATGTTTCAAAGCGTTCGTCCTCGGCACAAGTGTGTGTTGGAAGTTACGCTTATGCTAACGGTGGACGATTCGTTCGTAAATTGAATCATCACTCAATAAACGAGATTTAAAAATAGAAATAAAATAAACATTCATGCCGCACAAAGAAATAGTAGTCTGAAAAGAAATTTCGGCATCTTTTTTTTTTAGACTGAGAACCGCCTATGTTATTTGCGCGCAGAAAGAGGCGTCAAAGGAAACGCTTCAAGATTGGGGACAGCCGAGTAGTGAGCGTCGAATCGGCTCTCCTCAAAAAGGAGCACACATCCTGCACCGGCCGTCGTCTCACTCTGGAATCTGCGTGCTTTATTTTCGCCGCCTATTCGAATGATTATCTCCGTTATTATTCTTATTAACCGGTTCTAAAGCGCCCACGCGCCTGTTTGCTCGCGTCTATTGAAGTCTATTATATCAACGCCGCGGTTGAGCACGGACGCTCGGCGTCGGCAGCTTTTGAGTCCGTTCTCAGAAGGAAGATGAGAAAGCTGGCGCGCGGATTCGTTTCAACTTTGCGTTAGAGGATGGTGTGGGGGTGGCTGGGTGTATGCGTTCGGCAATCTAGTCTCGTCTTTGCCGCTTTCATTGTTTCATTGGGGTTCTTCGATTTGTCGCTTTCGGGGTATGGGGACGAGCCAGCGGCGCGTGCTTGATCTCGGAGCGGACGCCGCGTTTGAGCCGTGCGACGCCGAGCTTGCGACTGTCGCCGCCTCGGAAAATAAACACGGATGGTCTCATTATCGGCGCGCGAGGCCTTTATGATATTTGCGCGTGCGTGCGCTTGTTTGGATTTTGCTGTGTGGTGTCTCGAGCGCGCTGTGGAGTTGGGACTTTTTGAAGGGGAAGGCGCGCTGATGTGATCGATGAGGAGAATTTATTTTGCCTCAATCTTTTCATCTTGTACTTTTATCCTTTTGTTTCCCTCTCTCATTTTTTGTATACGTACTTTTCTAATCGTATTGGCGGGAGGTGTGATTGTAGCTTTCTGTTTTTTGCCTGTGTACATATATAAGCATACAAGATTTTTTTCATGGTAATAAAACCCAGACTCAGCAACACAGAAGGGGACGAACACAACACAACGTCTCAATATTACTATGGATCATCACCAGCTCGCTTGTTTTCTAAGTATTATTGCAAGATTTGTGTTTTTATTCTTTTTGGTCGTGGTGTTTTTTATAGAAATGTCGCTTCGCACCCGATGCATTTTTTGTTTAGTTTCATGTTTAAGAAGGCACAAATGCTTCATTTAAATTCGAGTGCGCGGCATGCTTTCATTCCGTCTTCCTCTGCACGCTCCTTCACCATTAGTACGAGCGCTATCCCATTGCTCAGGCTGGTGAGTATCCTTGAGTTTCACTATACGACAGATCGTGAGGCCCTTGGTTGTCATAGAAGGCGTTGTAGAATCTGTCGTTCGCAGTCATAAGCTGGTGTAACGCAGTCGGTCGAAAACTCAAGACGTAAATGTGCCGACCATCCATTAGCCTTCGACTGCGCCTCGACTACTGGATCACGCACTCCCGTTTCACTCTTTACTTACTGCGCTACGACTCCCCGCGTTCTACTGGGGCGCGTTAAAAGTATAGGTGGCGTCAATGCGCAAGTAGCATTTCAAGCTTTCCCGTCCCGTATTAGACTAAATGTATCGCAGTATTGGCGAGCTCAAATCTACGCGCTGTTTAGGAGAAACGGTCGCTTTGAACGTTGTTCGAAATTATTTTGAGCCTATGGACAAAAAATAAGGGGTAAACAGTTCCGAAATCGTATACGCGGAACGGAAGTGGAATATAACTACCCAACATATGACGTCCTCTCGTCGCAAGCAGTCGTAAGCGGTTGTTGCGAGTCGGTCATGGTCTACCGCAAATGTATGAAGCAGCCTTACGGTGAAAATAATATACGGGCTTCACCGGGTAGAGTTGAGTCCTCTCCTAAAGTAAACTTATTCGCACAGCGTCGCTACGGAGTTACCGGTACGCGCGACTTTCCCATCCCGAAGACTTAACCCGCCATATCTCGTACCGCGGCACTTGGAGCAACGGCAGGAGCGAGCGGTTCTCTCGGCGACGGGCAGACAGGCCCGCGGCAGTTGGAAAGGGTCCAGTTCCCCCGCACAGTAGCGCGCCGGTGTCGGCCGGGGCGGCGGCTGGAGCTTGGCGGAGTAGGTACACCTATTCCGGGATCGGACCCATTGTTGCAGTCTTGCCAGGGGGGCGCCCGGGGCGCGGACCGGGGCTTTTGTCTTTCGTGCTGCCCTCCCTCCGCTCCTTCTCGACCCGGGGTCCGGAAGAGGGAGGCGGGACCCCGGGCCCGCCGCTGGTTCCGCCTCGCCGCCGGCGAGCGGGCCATGACGGGAAGAGCTCCTCCTCCGCTTCGGATGCTGCGAGACGCTCGCTCGCTCTCTCGCTGCTCTCCGGGCCGCCGGCTTGCTGGAAACAGAGCCTCGGCGGTCTTGGCCGAGACTGCTCGAGACAAAGCACGGTCGAAGCTAGTGCGCGAGCGACGTGGTACGTGAAGAGTGTTTCCAGTGCTCGAGCGCCCCAGGCTTGGCAAGCTTTCTTTCACAGTGTTTACAGAGACCCTGATTCGAAAGGACGCGTTGCAGAAGCCGTGCATGGGCGCTGCAATAACCGACCTTAATTTTATTACTTCCTCTTATTCCGTTTACTTCACTTCATCATTCCCACAGCAGAAGGGTTGTTGTTATTTTAGATTCTACTGTGTCCATCTCCTCGGCATTGTCCCTCGTCAACGCCCGCTTCAGTGGATCGGCATCTGCGTAAGACGAGATAAGGTCAGCAATGGCGGCTGTAATCCGGCGCGTGTGCAAGTGTCTATTGACAATGTTCATTGCGTGTTTTTGAAACTTCTTTCGCAGCTTCGTCTTTCGGCCGTAAGGCGCCGCGAATATCTGTTTCGCTCGAGAAGGCTGACGAGCGAATCTGCCGTCACAGACTTTCTGTTTTAGCCGCTAAGGGCCAGCTCGATGTCGCTGGAGTGTCCAATGCGGAGCGCAAGTTGGTCTGCTTCTCGCACGGAGGGTTGCGATGATGTCAGAATGCCGAGCTCTTATTGGATGACAGAAAAAAAATATAGTGGGTAGACCTGGAGGAATCCAACACTGGGTTCTCGCCACTATCGCTTCATCAAAGCCAATCAGAGCTCGGCGTCGTCCTGAAGCAGGGAGACGTCGCCGAGGGGTTCAGCGACAACTTAAGACGCGCGGTGCGTAACGAGTCCCCGGCATTTATTATCCCTCTGCATGCAGCCAATCAGATTACGGCAGTGACCAGTAAAAACTCCGAAGAACGAATTGTGAAGAAAGAAAGCCGCGGCCTGCGTTTCTAGGCTGTCCCCGCTCAAAGGCCGGCGGCCAGACTTGAGATTCTGCAAGGCAGAAGATCCTCCTCACCATGCGGGAGGAGGAGACAGGACGCGGTGGACAGGGTAGAGAGAGGGAGAGGAGGGAAAGCGGGGGACAAGTGGAAGCCCGAGCTGGTAGTCGGTTTTAAATAAAGCTTGCGCTGGAGGCGGAATGAGTGAAAGACCTCCCTGCCGTTCTCATTCTGTTAGTGACCACTCGTGACCCCATCGAAACAGACGGCACCTGGCAGGAAAACACTGAGCTGAACGGAACGTGTCGCTTTCGCGATTCGCTGCTCGTTCCTTGTGGCTTTCGTGATTCCACGTTTGTCACCGGGCCTACAGATTACATTTTCATGTAACTTTTTGACGCTTCAGTTTCTTTTTCTTTTTCTGCGGTAACGTTCTCTGAAATTCAGTTGCCATTTTTTGGCCAATCAATTTCAAAAAACAAATTATGGGTTTCGAAAGAACCGGAATTATTGAGTTTGTGTGCTATTTACGTAAAAAATCGCTATCACCCGTGCGTCACTCGTCACTGCTGCACTCGACTGGTTCGACACTTTTTTTGACCCTGCAAACAAAATAGATACCAAGATACCAGAAGGATTAGAATGTCAACCCGCCCCCACTCTGAAACGCTCTCAACTGAGCGGTCGCAACAGCGAAGCGCTCGCTTCCCTAGAGGAGTCGGAAGTCGTCGTCGAAGCACCGCGCCGCCACGACCCTGGTGCGCAAGGCGTTTGTGCGCTAGCAACACCGCTATGCTCCTCCAGCGCATCCGCCGAGAGGGTCTTCCAGCGTCGCCGCGGAAATCTTCGCAAGCAAACGTGGGAAGGCGATTGACAGAACTTCGGAACTGACAACTGCTGTTGGAGACTTTCAAGGTGCGAATGACAAAAAGAGACAAAAATGTAACCACTTTGAACATATAAATGCCTCTCTTGTTTCGTAATAAAAATATGAAGAAACGTGAAAAGTAATAAATTACTTTCTGGTAATTTGTTTTAATTACTTTTGTGATGCAGTATTTGATTACTGTAATCAGGTATATATGTTTAATAAACTAATTGCAATTTCCATCGGTTACATTCTTTCACAGTAACCCCTGACAAGACTGACACCACCCCCGGCCTCTTTACAAAAAATAAATAAAAAAGTGAAAAGGAAAAGAAAGATTGAGGCATTTACGCATAGGCAATTTGACTACCCCAGGTAGAAAAGTTTTCAAGTAAACATCCGTACAAAACAACTTTCAAGATGTACTTTTATTCCTTTGTTTACAGGCGCCCCATCATCAAAATTAAGGAGCAACGAGTGGTAAGGTTACAAAGCAGAAAATTGAACGCAACCTTGATTCCGGTGTATCGAGATTTCTAAAACGAATCTACCAATATTCTTCCACGCACAGTCGTATTCACGCAGCACGGGAACAAATTTTAATGCATAAGCTAAAGCACGTAACTATATATAGCCCCCGCGCGTCGATGTGCCCTTCCCAGAGTCACGTGACTCTCGCAGGTCCTTGGATTGGCTCTAATGGCCGATAGCGTCTCGCTCAGGTCCACCGTAAGAACCAGAATGCCACGTATTCTGGCCATTAATTGAAGTTCTAATTGAGCACGTACGTGGGTCTGTATAGCAATGCCTGGAACGAACAGAACCTCACGGAACAGGTCGACTTTTTCGTGTGTGCTATACAAGCTCCCATTCGCGTAATATTAAAGATTAACCGTTCGCGCGCGCGTGCCACTGTGTGTTTGTGTTAGCATGATTTTTTTCTCCCGACGTTCTTTGTAGTCAGACTTTCGCAGCCGCGAACTAAGCAGCCCATTAAAGCCGCAAACCAAACATTAGAAACGAGGACGACGCAATAATGATGATCTCGAGCGTCCAGGAAGCACCCCACAAGTAACGAACAAGAACAAAAAAAAAAAAAAGGAAAAAAGATAATTTGAACAAGAATACCTGGCGGAGCCAAAATGTCGCGACCCCCCCCCCCCCCATTGTTGAAGGGAGATGGTCTTGTCTGAATATGTACACATAAAAAATAAATAAAAAAAAAGCAGGTTGAGAAAAAGCGATAAATTTTGCGGCCGAAGAATGGAAGAATGGGCGAGGAGAAACAACCCTCGCCCTTCTCGGTGAAATGGGAAGATGTGGGAAGGAGGAGGTACGAATATGCCGATGACTTGAAAGCAGAAGACGACCGTTCGTTCCTAATTACCGACGAACACGAATCCGAAAAGCGCAGCCGATAAATGCACTGCTTCCCTTCCGTCTTTGCCCTCTTTGTTTTGGCTTCTTTTGTTTTGTGTACTTTTGTGTAGTTTTGGTGCTTGTCTGTGTGTGTGTGTGTCGATAATTTCGTTTGTTAACCTCGTAACGTTCGCGCGGCAGGTCGCTCGCTGGCTCTGCTGCTGTTGCTGCGCGGAATAATACGAGCGAAGACGATCGTAATAGGAATACGCGTTCGATTGGAGGATGGGGAATCGCGCCGAGAGTATGGGAAGAGGGGATAAAAAGGGAAAAAAATGGGAACGGAGGATTTTTTTTTCTCGTCTTTTGGTGGTCTTGATGCTCGTCTCTGTGTTCGGTTCGTGCGGCGCCTTTATTCGGGTGAATAATATATGGCTGAGAAGAGGCGCCTTCCCGTTTTCTTGTGATGAGCGGGCAAAAACGGGAAGGCGCATAATAAGGGGAAAAGGAAAGAAGAAAAAAAAGGAAATGAGGGATAAAGGGAATACGGGAACACGCTGCACGAGGAGGAGGAGGAGGAGGAAAGAAAATGAGGAGACTGCGATGCACCTCATATTTACGTATTCCTTTTTCTTGACGGCGCTTTGTGCGTACATTTTTCTCTTTTTGTGTGTGTGTGTGTGTGTCCGTTCTAGCGATGCCCATTTCCATCGATATAATTATTTCCTCCGTGTTGTGCTTTTATGGGGTCGGATCTTGCTCGTGATTTCTTCTTTCTGTTCTCAGACTGATAGTTGTAATTTTTGCGCTTGCAATCTCATCCTTCCTTTCTTTTTATATTACATACGATGTTTCGTGCTTATAATTATAGCGCTTCGTTTTACACGCTCTTCTTGCTTTGCATCCGTTGAATGTTTTTCAGTGGTTCCGTGAGCATTGCACGCGCATTGGTTCGACGTAGCTGCCGTAGTTAAGTATGAACGTTATTGGTGTTGCGTCATTCCCTGAACACGTCTCGTTAAACCCGTGATTTGCAGGAAAGCAGTTATACCGACCCTGTTCCAATTAAAATATCTCGGGCTTCAGTCGTGCAAATGCCGTAATATTGCGTGCATCGTTCGTCTGCTATCTGCGCAACTGGTGTTCGAATATTTTTCTACCTCAACGAATAGTGGTACGAGCTTTGCTATCTGCCTCGTCAACCAGCGATCTCCTCAATTCGTTGAGGTCATTCTCCCAACAGCACTCAGATAGAAATCCGCAGTACTAAAGTTTCTACACCCGGGTCACGGTGTTTCTTTTTTAGCTTCACTGATTTACTTTACAAGAAAAAAAAATCCGTTAATGCTACACTAATCCTGTTTGTGCGCGTGAATTATACGGCCGGCGGCACATAGTATAGGGGTCTCAATGGTGAGGATCAGTCGGCTAATTAACAAAAATACATTAATTAACGTTTTAAATATTTTAACTAAACGTAAGGCACTGATTAGACACTTGCAGAGCGACATTCGGAAACAGCTAAATCAGTCAATGTTAAGAAAGACTTGGAGCGCGTGGAAAGCACGCCTGAGCGCTAAAGCGATAGCTCCTTTATAATGACAAAGCCTGGCAGATCGCCATGAGACGCGGCCGCCGAAAGTGAAAAGGTAGAGTGGCAGACAACGGATGGGGGAGGAGAGTCGTGTAACGAGGCGCCCCGCTGCGGCGAGACGCCGAAACACATTCTCCCGAGCAATGGAATGTCCGCTCGTACTCCTCGCGCGTCCTCGCCACTGCATAAAGCTGTGCGCTCACTACCAGCTGCTCCGAGAAATGCTCTCTGCTACCAGATCCTCGCGCTCCAAATCTGCGACCAGGCGCTCTATGGCTCCGTCGTCGAACTGCCGAGGCATTGTGAGTATAGAGGAGGCTATGGCTAAAGTTAAAAGTCGTGCAGCGGGAGTAAAAGCTCTCAGCCCGGCTCACAGTTGCGTTCAGACTGCGTTTGACTGCGTTGCGGCTAGCGAGACATCAGGACATCCCTCGCTTATGTCGCGTGCCTAAAGCTATTCCTTGAATTTGATTCCACGCTTCATACGAAGCGCACAGATGTGCCGGTGACTCGTTTTGGTTTCTCGACGCAACGCGAGTCCAGAAGCACACTCAATCGCTTTCAGGCGCCTTAAAAGCCCCGACGCACAGTTGTTTTTGAGTGCATTTGTGTTCGTTTGATTGCGTTGCGTCGAGAAACGAAAGAAGAGTCTGCCGGCTACATCTGTGCTTGGTATGAAGCGTGGGAGATCCCCCATTCAGGGTGGCTTGAGCACGCGAGCCTGCAGCGGGGATGTCCTGGTTTCTCGCGGCCGCAACGAAGCAAACGCACTCAAACGCTCTCAAACGCCACTGTACCGGTTCGACAACACGCCCGCGCGGTTTTTCTGTCTCTTATCATCCGCGTTTTCTCTCCGCCAGCCTTATGCCTGTTGCAATTGAGCTGCAACTTTAGCCACTACTCCGCGTCCCACGCGCTCAAGGTCTTTCTAAAAATTACCGATTCGATGACGCTCATCAGGTTTCTAATTAAAACCATGTCTATTTTTGAAATATAAAAAAGTTAAATAAATACTTTCAGTTAATTATTCGAACATCTTGGGAAATAAATAAATACTTTCAGTTAATTATTGGAACATTTTTGGGAAAGAACAGTGGCCAAAAACGTGGACAAGGTAAGGAAACACACACGACAGGACGGCGCTGAACTAACAACTGGTATTTTGTTACACAAAAAAGGAAAGAAGAAAACAAGGTTTTTTAATACACACACAAAAAAAGAAGAAACCAGTCGTTAGTAGGGTGCCTACCATGTCTGTCTGTTTCCGGGTGAAGACATCCATTGTTGCACCGAATGTTCAGCGCGTGACGCTCTCGCGCACTTGGTGCGTGACTTGGGCGCTAAAATGGCGTCTCTGCATTAGCCAAAGCTACGCGCTCGAGCTGATTGACACCGGATTGCGCGTACTTCCAAAGTGCATGAAAAAACGATTGGGCGTAAAAGTGGGCTGAGATGTCTGCCACTCAAGCGAGAGCGCGCGTGTGTATGAAGGCACTCTAGTCGTTAGTTCCAGCGCCGTCCTGTCGTGTGTGTTTCCATACACTTGTCCAAGTTTTTGTCGCTGTTCCTTTCCAAGATGTTCACTTTAAAGTTTAACTGCAGTTGGAATGTTTTTCACTTTACACGAGCTTACTGGCACTGGTGGGACTCAAGGATACTCGCACGCAACGCCACTGGCCAAGAAACTCCTTTGTTGCGGTGTAATTTCAAGGACAAAAGCGATCATTTTCATTCAATCTCTCTTTTGCAAAATTTGATGACGTAACGTGGGGATCGCAGTACACCCAAGTGACGATATTTGAATGCGGTTCATAGATTGGACCCGAGCATTGCGTGGGCGCTCGATTTGGGCTCGTGATAATTACTAGCTCGAGAAGCATTCGGGTAGTGGCCCGTGTCCAATCGCTTCAACGACGACAATAGCCGAGCCATAACAATGTCTGGAACTCAGCGCGTGTCCTGTGCTTTGCCAACCCCAGCGCGTGGCTATGATCAACATTGGCGGCATATAATCCATTCCAGGTCACGTGGCCGCTTGTTCTGGCTGCGAGTTGAGGGGTGAACGCTGCTCGTTTTCTTTAATTTGTTTCTGGGACTTCTATTGCGTGGGGTGAAAAACGAACGCGTGTTTCATAGGTCATCAACGTCAGGGATCCGTTCTAAGCGGTATTTGCGCAAAGTACAAAAATTGTTGCATCGCGCTTTAAACCCAACTAGCCCAATACGTCACATTGTTGCGGTCTAGAGTTCACTTTTTGTTTTAGCACACAGACAATCAATCATGGCAAAAAAAAAAAAGAATCCCAGCGAAGGACGAGCCTGATAACACGACTAGAGCTGAACAATGCGACCATAACAATGAGCGAGTGAAATGCCACGCTTACTGCCCCTACACACGCGGCATAGTTTTCTGGTCTAGTCGTATTCTGAGCTTTCTAATTCGCTGGAATCCTTGTATGTTCCCCGTGATTGGCTGTCTTGTGTTGTGCAGGAAAGTCAACTCACAGTTCTGTTTTAGAGCGCATGGGTGATGGCTGATACCACCACCCCCAGAATAATCGAAACCCGTGCACCGGCCTTTCGACGTCATCGCAGTTATGTCAAGCGCAAGCAATGATTGAGCACGAGTGCTACGTCATCATTCGGCTGGGGTCTCGTGCCCAATCAACGCGTCGAAGGACGCTCGGTGTCGGGTTCGGGCCCCGTTGCGCGAGTTGTGCCACCCGAGTGTCACGAAGGTACGCGGAGAGGCTGTCCGCGGGCTTTGAATATTCACGGGGCTGCTCGTACTCGGTGATTAGAGTACCCTTCTCAGAATCCGTTCTATTTAGAGACCTCATGGTTGTCTTCTCACGTGCCAGAGAGATTCGAAACATCGTCTACAACGGTAGCGAATCTGCGCCCCGTCGACGACAGCAACGAACTTTAAAACGGGGTGAAGGGGCATATGAAAGTGAACGCGGCACCCCAAGACAAAGAAATTGGACCCTGCACTCGGGTATTCCAACCGGGGAACGTTGCTGTTCCGCGAGGACGCGGGACGGTGAGGCTCGTTTCATTTATTTCGGCCCCCGGGGGCTGCACCTATATGCTCGGCGGCGATAAGATGTTGCGAGAGCTTCGTGTTGTGCCGCTGTTTCACTCTCTGCGCGGATGACACGCGGCATTCGGGCGCGTGGCATCGTGTCCGCTCGTTGTTTCGCGAGGCCCGCGTTTCAGCGCTCATATCGCGCAGCTCATCTCTTGGCTGGCTTCTCATCGCCCCGGCAGGTGTATTTCGAGGAGACGCATCGCGTCTCTCCGCCGGTAACACCCGTGGCTCGCCCGCTTATAGTCACCGCCATACGCGCTTCAACAACGGGCTATATACGATTCTAATAAGCGATAAGGGGACGCTATAACCGGCGTTAGGCTATTGGTGGCATTGACTATAGGATCACACTTGCGGTGTCCGCCTTGCGGAGGAGCTGCCCTAGCGCCGTGGCCACATACTTAAACTGGAGCCACACTGCTTGTAAGTCCTACAAAGGACACGGTGTCTACTGCAGACACGATGACAGGATTTTACCAGGGACATTTCGCTTCATGCGTGTCTGTAGACTGTCTTTTTGTAGGCTGTATTATGTCCCACTAGAGCGACAAACAGAAATAACCGACAACGACGAGCCTCAAACCAGGTTCTTCCCGCCATTTTATATAGGCTTTATAGAATGACAGAGGCTACGCTCAAACACGAGCACAGTGCACGCGAGGGTATCTTTGGCAGGCTCGCAATATCACTCGTGCTACATACTTCACGAGCACTGAACGACCAAACGCCTGCCAAAGGTACCATCGCGAGCATGCCGCGTGTGTTGGAGGCTCGTCCGTGTGGGTTGTTTTTGTTTGTCGCTCTAGTGGGACTCAGGTGTTAGCAGTGCGACCGCTGCATACAGTTTGTCGTCGACTCGCGTACCTTATGTCTTGGGTATACCTTCGTCGCATTTATTCACCGAATTTATTTCACGGGAACAGCCGTTATTGGCGAGGTTTTAGTGTTCGAAGGGCTTCGTCTGTCGCCCAAGTTCATTACCAGGACACAGTGAGGAACCCGGACATTTTTTCTTTCCGTAAAAATTTTGGAGTTGGCTGATGCATAAATTTTCCTACAACTGACTTGCCGTTATTTTATCTATCACATCTCGAGAATTCAATTCGACGTCGTTTCCTCGCCACTCACCTTCACGAAATCCGCCCCTTACAAGGAACGTTGATGGCCCGGATGTTACACTAACCGAAGTGTTACTATACCCCGGTGTCGCTATATGTCGAGACGCGATTGTATACCTTCCGGACTCGAGCGCGGGTTCATATCACGGCGGTGGCGGCGGCGTCGCCGCGTTAGTGTCTGGCTGCAACTGCGTGCGTTATTGTCGTCCGTTCCGTTGTGTTCGCCTTTTGTTTTGTTTTTCTCCCGAGGTTGGCACGCTGGAAGAGAGGACGATGATGCCGTTGGCTGCTCGGTTGCGGCGGGTGACGAGAGCTAGCTCGTTCCGTCTCTCTTAGCACGCTTGGCCGCATAGCTGGCGAGATACCGCGACGGCGAAGGCCGAGATGATGGTGGAGAACGCGCCGTGGGGCTCGGTTCCTTCCTGATACGCCTCGGGGCGGCGGAGACGGCGCGGCTTGCTGTTGGTGGAACGGAGATGTACCGTCTCGATCGAAATGCTCTGACCGATCGGCGGGGTTTCCCTGCGATCGGGAGCGGCGATTATCGAAAGTATGGCTGCGTGGGCAGTTTGGAAGGACGAGAGGTATCTGGAATTTGCCGCGAATTAGGAAATGCCTCGCATGGCGCTCATCAGTAACTAGATTTCGATCGTTTTGAGTATACAGGTGTGCGAGTATTCAAATTTTGAATTCGAATCAAATGGTGATTGCCCGAATAATTTGATTCGACTGTCAGTGACTGAGTGGAGCGCGAGTTCGTCCGCTTCTTGTACAGGGGTGTCAATGATGTCAGAACGCCGAACTCTTATTGGCTGATCGAAGAAAATAGGGCGTAGAGCTCGAGTCATCTAGCATCGGGTGTACGCCACTATCCTGCCAATGAAAGCCAATCAGAACTCGGCGTCGTTCTGGCTATCACTACAATCCCTGAGCAAGCCGCGGACGAGCTGGAGCTCCACATTAATTTCAGCTTTCTTTTAAGCCGGCAAGTAGCACTGCTTTATACATCATACGAAATACAGTCTGCAAAACAGATTCGAGTGCGAGTCACCGCGAGATCCGTCCTTCGAATGCCGCACGGTAATCAGGCCGAGGAGGAAGCTTGGCAGCGCGGCATTCGAACCACGGATATTGCGGTGACTCGTGTTAGCAGAACGGTCTTTCGTTTACATGTGTGTGACCAGAGTGACCCCGGTTATCGGCCGCAGTCCGCGCTGAAAGTACATGAAGAAAGGGCACGGTATTTGCAGCAGACATCGCGACTGAATTATCTTTCGGACGCGCCTCAAGCAAGTGTATTGCAGACATGTCCGCGGACAGTTTTTTCGTGTGACCGACGGGAAAGGACCGTCAAACAAGGAAGATACACGCCTCAGACCAGTGGAGAGTTTGAGGGAACAGGTTTTGCACATCCTATACGGTACGATCGGCCCTCCGGTATACCAACTGCGCATGCGCTACCATTGAAGACTCCCATATGCGCAGATCGTATACCGGAGGTCCCATCGTACCGTATCGGATGTGCAAAAACGGTTCCCTAAAGCTCTCTAGTGTCTCTTAAGCCGTCCGTGAGAATAGCGCAGCGACGATAAACTCGACCAGCGACGTCAATGTCAACCAATCAGGGGAGCGACGAAAGGGAATGGGTTGCACTACTGTGTAACATATCCAGTGACTCTGCTCGCACTGCGGCGAGCGCCAGCGTGGCTCCAACTGACGTCAGTCTAAATTTATATATTTTTCGACCGAGCCGGCTTATCGGACTCGATGGCCTTGAACCCGAGCCGTCCAATAGGGGCAGGGAGGAACTAGGGCCTCCCCTCTGATAAGCCTCACGCTTGCTCGTACTCTGCGGGAGACGAGCCGCCGCGCTGACTCGAGACTTTCGCCGCCCCGCCGACGTGCACATTGCGTTCATCTTCTGGCTTTTTTTATATATATTTATTTTTGACCCCTCCACCGATGTCATTTCACTTTCTTTCTAACGGCATCCGTCCTGACTTCGTTACGTTGTGGGATGCATCGGTTTTGTTCGGCAAGTTTGCCAGGGGCCCTAAACTCGTCAAACACAGTTGGAGCCGATAGTTTGCAGAGCTGCGCCGATTGGACGTCGGCGAAAAAAAAGTGCGAAGTCATCGTCATAAGTAGGCCAATCAGTGCACTCCGTCAACTATGCCCCAACTTTGTGTTTGACGAGTTTAGAGGCCCAGCGATAAAATCCGGAAATTATTGGCAGCAAACGTTCTTCGCTTAAAACTTTGTGAAATCGGGACATCAACGCGCAAGAAAGACTAAAAAAAACGTAGTTCTACAGTGTTTCGCTGGCCGGGGTTTCAGCTGCTGAAGTTATTGCCCCAAGCGAGCACTTTTCATGGTCACCGTTGAAGTTAGGGCCCCAAACGACCACTTTTCATGGAAGTTTTGATGACACCCCCTCGATTCTAAAGAAAAATAACTTGAACAGATCGTTACTCAAGAAGTAACACTTTGTTCAAGTCACTAATCTATTTCATACTGTTCCAGCACAATAACATGTAAATAAAACAGTTAGATAACAGCGTATAAGCCTTATTGCTCAGGTTCAGAGCTAAAATGCTAATTCCACATGATGTAAGGGTACAGGATTTATATTAAAAAAAATGGCAGCGTATAACAAAAAATTGAACTAAAAAAACCGCCCTGTTGCTTGTTGCAGTTGCATGAAAATTTATGATTAGTGTTACCGAAGCACACTCTTCGGCTGCCGAACAGCATTATGAGAAGGTGCCTCCCAACTACTCACGTGATAGCCACCAATCAAGTGATTGACTCAGTCATGCTTGAAGGCAAAAATACAAAAAAAAACATTAACAGCATGTAGTATTCCGGTTGTCATTTTAAAGCTTTATCTTTAAGAATTTCAAAGTATCACTACCTCTTGGCTCTGAAGCAAAAGGGTTTTAAAATCTTTTGTCTCTTCTGAGTGAAAAACGCGCCATAAATTGATCTTTCTTAATGCTTGATCAAAGTACTTCGGCAGCTTTAAGAAGCGGACTATTAATCGAACTCGATAAGGGCGAATGTCGGATTGAAAAAGCGAGGAAAACGAAACGATAATAACGTCAAATGGCTCACGTGACTGTAGCGTTCGGTCGAAGCCACAAAGCAACGACCATTAGACTGGGTTCGTTTGTAATACAAACACGCACGTAATTCGTGACATTCGTTCACCTTCTTTCCGCTTCTATTTATTTATTTATTTATTTTGAGAGAGTGACAACAAATAATAAGAAGTAAACTGGTTTTTGTATCGGAGCGTGTTTCCAAGAGTTCCTTTGTTGAGCCAAATAAGATCTGCGGCCGATTCATTTCATTATATATCGTTTCTGTGGTGGCTTTTTTGTGCCCTTCCACTATCTCATTTCCGCTTTTGCCAAGGTTCCTCGCAAAAAGGACGCGGTGAAGAGAGATAAGTACCTAAGAAGTCCGATTTTTCTGTTTCCCTCTCTTAAGGTTTATTCGGCATTTTTTTAGACTTTTTTCCCCACTGATGTATTGCGAAGCCCGGTTTATTAGGGCTGTATTGTGTTTCGCTGCGACACACAAAAAATAGCAAAAAGATTCGCGGTTGCTGCGAACAGCATTATATAGCAAAGAAAGTCCTGGGGATAATTAATGTCGGTTGATCCACTTTAAGACTTACGCTTCTCGTCATTTCTGGTGGGCAACATAGACTAAAGATATCCAAACGATGGAGATAAAACTTGTATATAAATACTCAGAGTTCATTCAAATACCTTTCTAGTAGGCAGCGAAGGCATCTCTCCTGAATACTCCTCATCTGTTGCGTTTTCTGAGATCTGAACGACTATCAACGTCGAAACACAGACTGTATCCTTGTTCGCGTCTGTCTTTTCAGCTTGACGCTAGCAGGATGAAATAGCTATGAAAAGGCTCAACGTTAATGGGGATCTTAAAAAGATATTGACAAAATGGTTTCGAGAACGGCAATGAATAATGTCTTCGTTTTACGCATCGCAGAAATCTCTTCATGTCATTGCAACCACAACTGTAAAAAAAAAAAAGACAAGAAAGAAAAAACAGTTATGCAGGGTTTTTAAGTATGGCGTCCCATAAAACTTTCCAATCCGGCAGTTAAGTTGCTTCGCTCAATGCCTCTGTAAAGATGTCGCCAGTAATACCTTGCGTGCGCTGTTTCGCGCATAAACATAACGCTTGCATTTCAATCAAGCCTTATATACAACTTTACGAGATAAGAATATACAGTGCCTGATAAGAGCTTTTTGGCGCTTGTCAGAACTGATTGCGATGCGATCTTTTGATGTTTTTTGTTGTTTTTTTCTAATCTTTTATTTGCCGCAAATATGTGCCCAGGGTCTTACCACCCCCTTTCCTTTTTTTGTGCGATTTATTTTTAATGCCCCTACTTTCTATTTGCAATACTTTAGTCATTTATATATATATATATATTTTGTTTTGTTTTGTCAATGGAGAGAAAGTCTGGAGGGCGATATTCATCTCGCACAGCGAAGCGGTTGCCGTCGCTGTCTTACCGCGCGACGACAACGCGGCCCGAAGCGCTTTCAGGTCGCTTCGTGGCGCTTGGCGAGAGGCATACGCTCACACTCCCAACTAGAGCGTAAAATGTAAATGCCGGATTAATGGAGCGATCAGGGAAATCCGCTGGTATGCGTGGCGTACCTCGGAGCGATAACGGAATGTCGTTTCGTTGGCACGAAACTTGCCATTTTGGTCGCTGAAGGTCGCTTGTTAGGAGTGGTTAGTTTAGAAGCGTGCTCGAACGCTGCGCAACGGCGTTGACAGATCGCCGCGACGTACGAGGATTGGCAGCCGGCCTGTGCTCCCGGTGATTTAGCTGGTTAGCGTCACATATATTCCTGGCGCCTTCTAAACAGCGGTTGTGTTTTTTGTTTCTTGTTTTCCTTTTGCGGTGCGTTTGATTAGACGAGGCTTGGCGTTGCAGGCACCTCGTGCTTGCTGAAATACGACGGATTCTCAGCTTGTAGTTTCAACACAATTAATCCACCAGGTGGCGATGCCCAAACTTTGATTCAATAGGAAAACCTGTTTCTGAACTTGAAATGCAGCGAAAACGGACCGTATACTCACTCGGGGACCGAAACACTCGTACATAGAAGAACAAGCCTGCCACGTTACGTTCTTACTGAAATCATTCTGAAATGGATTAATGACAGGGCGATACACCGCAGCTGAGAGCGCGTGTAGCGGAAGCTCCGCTCTGCAGAACGCACGAATCCCGAAGCTCAACGCGCCCCCCCCCTACCCCGTTTCGATCTGAATGAGCATCGTACCGGCGTGCGGTCGTACATCACTACCGCTTGATACACGGTAAAGACCTAAGGCTAGCGGTCGTATTGCACTGACGAAATTTCTCATCTGCGACGGGGACAGCAGACGGGGGCTGACTAACTTCCCCTCTGTCTAAACATACGCACATCACAGTTGCTTACTTTATTATAATAAGCGTGAATTACATCCGCTATACAGTCACTTAGAGCTTTCGAAGAGCAATGCGATCTGTCAGTTTTCCGGATGGAGCGCTGGGAGCGTTCACGTGCAGTCAGAACATCCTACTACCGATACGTCCTACGAGAGACAGTCTGCAAAACGACTCCAACGCGAGTCACCCCGAGATCCGTGCTTCGAATGCCGCATGGTTGAAGGCACGCGGCATTCGAACCACGGATATTGCGGTGACTGGTGTCTACCAGACTGTCATTTGTACGACAGTCTGGTACGCGTCGGAAGCAAGTGGGCTACTTATACGATACGATTAGAGGGGCGATGTAGCATTTTTTGTACGTTGAATAAATACAGCCTAGAAATATTCCTTGACATTTATGACCTATGAAACACATGTTGTTTTTTGTCTCCACGCCGTGTTAGCCGGAAAAAAAAAAATCAGAGAAAAACGAACAACGTAGATCTTTTCAACTCGAAGCCAGAACAAGCGGCCTCGTGATTTGGAGTCGATTATATGCCACCAATGTTTTTTTTAAAGATATTGCCCCGCGCTGGGGATGGCAGAGCACAGGGCGCGCGTCGAGTATTAAGGTTTCCCAGCGATTGGACACGAGCCCAATCCCGAATGCATGTCGTGCCGAGGAATTGATTGGCACGAGCCAAAATTGAGTGCCTACGCAGTGCTCCTGTTCACTGTGTATGAGCCGTATTTAAATATCGTCGTAGCGGGAATCGCAAAGCTCGATGACGCAGTCCCCGGGGTTCGCATTGTTGGCGTTGTCCTCGCAGCAGCGTCATCAAGTTTCGCGAAGGAGAGACTGAAAGAAAAGGACCGCTTTTCTCCTCAGAATTCCGCCAAGACGAAGACGCTTCTTGGTCAGTGACGTCGCGTTCGAGTATTCTTGGGTCCCAGGAAGCGGGTGTTATATAAGAAACATTCCTACCTAATATCGTTCGCACGGCCCCTTTAATGGCCCAGACACACGCACGACAAAATGTCCAACATGTCGTACGACACCTGGGAAAGCCTATAGGTTGCTTAAATGGCGCACTAGAAAATTCGGAGTCTATGATTCCACATAAATCCATTCCGACGCGACGTGCGACTATTTTGCCCGGTTTTGTCGTTCACGTGTGGCGCTTTTATAACAGGCTGTTTCTTGTTGTTGTTGTTGTGGTGGTGGTGGTGGTTGTTGTGGTATAGTGGTGGTGGTGTTTTTTTTTTCGGAGAATGTGTTATCTTCGTTTTAAGCGGCAATACCTTTATGGGAGTCGTCTTTGATTAACCACGTATAAAGTAAAAAATAACTTATAAAAACATATATTGCCAGGTTCGCATCTAAACGGAGAGCGTTTCCCGCTGATTGACGCTCTCAGCTGCAGCCGACGTTTCGCATCGCGCGAACTATAAAATGGCTTCCGGGGTGGCGTTCTCTTCGAGTAGCAAACTCCGGAGAAGACTCGAAGAAAAAAAAAAACTACAAACTACGTACGCCTACAAAAGACAACAGACCCCACAAAGCGAAAGAAAAACGAAAGAGGGCGACAAAAAACAAGTGAGTCTATACGCTTTGAGCGAGAACGGGGTTGCTGCCTCGGCTGGTGGTTCCACGAACCGGGATCCACCCGATTGCTTCAAGGAACCCCGGGGGCCGTTTCGTCCTACTCAGCCTTCCCAACACCGTCAGCGGGCCCAGAACAGAAACCACCCGGGCCTGTCAATGAGTCCCAGCCAGAAGAAATTAAAAAAAGAAAGAAAAAGACGTGTGAGCGTTTTGGGCGAGGACGTAATGTAGAGCAAAGGCTGCTGCGGTGAAGGAGAGAAAACGAAGCCAGTGCACAGTCCGCGCACCCCCAAAGCTGACAGTGCGATGCACTCATCGCCGGACCAATCAAACGGCTCCCTGTCCTCACCTGACCCCGCCCTCTATTCGCGTGTATGTGGGCGGAAGGAGCGTGATCACGTGGCCGAAGATAGACGTACGACTTGTCTAACGAGCACGTATGGCTCCCACCGGACTGTCAGCTCAGGGTTGAAAGAAGCATGGTGCACGGACCCTGTCGTCGCGTTGTTGATCTTGTCTCTCGGGCGTGTTGTTGGTGTGTTCCGTTCCGTCTGTTGGGAACGGCTCCGCCGGCTTCGGACGCCGTACTGGGAATTACGGAGAAGAGCTATATACGTGGTTTTGCATGGACGTCACGGGCGGCAGCGCGAGATCCGAAAACGGAAAAGATGGGTTATGTTTGTACGGAGCCTGTGGCATTTGACTGACTCCGTACTCCTTATTCCGGGGCCGGGACAAGTCGGATAAGGCTTGTTCAGACTGTCATGCGGCCTGTTAGTATCCTATTACGAATAAAGCGCGTCATATATTAGTTACAATAATCACGCTCCACGCGCGCTGCCCTCTTTTGGGCCGTGGAACACGTTCTGAAGATGCTCTTTTTTGCGGAAGATCAAACGCTGCTTACGCGTCTACGTCCCAGTGACCCAGCATTATTCGCCTGGGTAATAACCGCTGGAGAGGTGTATATTATTAAAAGCCTATCTAATAAAATATTTGACAAAAACTCTGGGGCGTAAAACGTCCGAGAAAAGAAGCCCGATCGCCAGTTTTTCGTTGCGTGTTCACCTAATCGTGTCTCCTTTTGTATTTATAGAAGTTGCGATCACGCGTAAATCATGCAGGGCCGTCAAAGTCGACCTGCAAAAGTATAATTTTGCTCATAAGAACCGAAGCTACGTATTCGATGATTTTAGTCATTTGGCCTTTTCACGAGCGCAACCGAAAAATACTTTCTAAAGCGACGCGCCCGAGCACCGTGCCTCTGAAGGCGCCTCACAAAGCTTTTGAAATTGTATAGATGCATTAAAATTCCGGTGCATTTCGCGGCCCCAAGTGACCTTTACTCGCTGCGCGTTTTTACTATTTCATTCCTTTCACGTCATAGCTTATAACTTAACGTTGGTTAAACCAGAAGTCCCCTACCGACTTGTGAACACCATTCAGTTCCTTTGGTTTGTTGGAACAGCTGCAGCAGTCGTATTGCATGGTACTCTTCGTTCGCTGGTCAACACAGTGGCCACCACAGCTTCCCCCCTTTTCCCCCGAAAGGAATGCCTGGCTACGCTACTGGGTCGCAAATGAATACGTGTAAATACATGGCTAAAAATAAAATGTTGAGGACTTTAAAATTTTAATTTTGTATAGTTATTGTTGCATGTCTGTATTTATTCCCTATGGTCTCTTGACTATTCAAACCCGTCTGAGCATGCCGATTCTAGAATGCTTCGCATTGTTACGTTCGCAACTTCGCATAGGAGCCAGTGCTACTGCGCTTCATTTAATTGTTTTCGGGACCGCTCATCGCGGCGTTTCAAACACGGGCGCGAGTTGTGTACAAGGGCTTCCGAGGGTTATAACCTCGGAAGTTCAAGGCGAAGCAGAAAGACGGGTTGGGCCTACAGCGCCAAATGTGGCGACGGATGCGAACTCCCCCCCCCCCCCGCACACACACACCCACACCCACACACATTTTTTTTTTTACTCTGCATACACATGCATGCATTTTTTTTTCCTCCTCCCATTTCCCTACGTCTCGAATGATTTTTTTCTTCTTACTTTTGTTTAATGTTTAAGCTCTCTCAGTATGGTCTTCTTTTTTCGTCGCGCAACCCGTGCGTACGGTTTCTCCTAGATAGCGTTTCTATCTTTAAATGGTAGTTCATCTCATTCACAAAACTGAACTTCTTCCTGCTCCGTTCATCTCTCTTTCTCTCTCTCTCTCTCTCTCTATTTTTTCTCTCTCTCTTTTTTCTTTCCTGCGCACGCCTTGATACGTTGTTTCAATGAAGAGGGCAACACGCGTTACAAGGAACCTGGAACTTTTCTTCGCTGACAACTACTGCCTCTAACACGATAAGAACGGCAGGGCGTCTTTCTCAGGTGCCTGGCATCCAGTAAGCGCTCGTTGCCTTCCTCGGTGCTTAGTCTGCGTGTGCACCCTCAAAGCCCACGATACGCCGAAGCGCTATTGAAAGTAGGAAGCTGGTGCTGAAGGCGGCACAACTGAAAGACCACCCTGCTGTTCTCAACCTCTCCGTGTCTATATAACCGTGTCTTTTTTTTTAAGGCTAACATACAACATTATATTACCTAGGTAATATTTTCGCTGTGAAATGAGGTGCGGTAAAGAGTCTTTAAAGTCACTGCAATAGGCCACCTGTCGAAGAATTCTTGCTTAAAACGTGTTTAATAAATAGCTTTTTTTTTTTTCCCCGGAACACACCATACCAGGTTTACAAAATATATCCACACTCTATCTCAATAGTTCCATGTAGTGTTGTGGCAAGTACTGGCTCGAGCACGTATACGTTTAAATGGGGCCGTCCTTTCGTGTTCGTGCTACTTATGACAAAGCTCACAAATAGACCGATCTCACCAGCCAGTTTGACTACGCCACCGCTGCCGCAATGCATCGAGGGAACTTTAGTCTTTCTGCACGCGCAGCAACCTTGCTGGAGCTTTGCGCGTGTGCAGCACGAGACGGCACGAGCCCTCGCATGCACGGCCGTCTGAATCCCGTGAACTAAAGTTATGGCGGCGTCACGCATGCGCCGAACGCTTAGTGAGATCGGTCTATTGTAAAGCAACTTTTTAGTTTTCTGTCTTTGTATAAAAAACATGAACAATAGCTTAAAGACAGTGGCGAAAACCACCTCAATGCTGTACGCATGCGCGTCATGGGATATACTCTTCCGAACATAGTCGTCGCGGCGTCACTTTCCGGCCTTCTTTCGTGTGGCGTATCTATTGTACGCGGTGGAAAATGTGCACGTGCACGCATACACATTCACGTGCACGTGCAGTTGTTGAACATTTTAACATTAATCGTGAACGGATCTTTTCGTTTCTCGGTGCTTTGATGCTTCGCTTCCCTTACCAAGTTTCCGCGAACAGATTTTTTTCTTTCAATCAGTTTTTGTAATACTGAATCTTTTTAATATTTTTTAAATCGTGTATTGTTTACATTATATACTTTAAAAATTATTTCTGCGGTTCACTTCTTTGCACAACACGAAGACACCTAATCACAGCAAAATATATAGGCTGTCCCAAGCGGACCTTCTAATGAAAAGCGAGCAGAAAAAATCGGCGCCTGCACATAGAAAGCTCAAACTTTCACCGATTGTGCACCGAGCAGGTCAGTCTAAAGGTCCGTTCACACTCTTGCAACCGAGTTCGACCGAGAGAGACCAAACCGGTTTTAAGCCTCTTGTGATCTCTTAGGACCAGCTCCGCTGCAGCCGAGCTGGTCCTAAGAGATCGCAACAGACTTAAAACCGGTTTGGCTCTCGGTCAACTCGGCTGCAAGGTTGCAAGAGTGTGAACGGACCTTTATTGTGTGAAAAACCAAAACCTATAATTCTCTTTCCGTAAAAAAAAAAAAAAAAAGAAAAAGCCGAGGGCAAATTTTTTTTTGTTATTGTCAAAGTTGATTGCGTTCTCAGGCGACGGAGCTCGCGATGCTATGCGGAGAGCAGCAAGTCGCCTGCTTCTCGCGCAGGAGTTGCGGTGACGTCAGAACGACGCCGAGCTCTGATTGGCTGATTGAAAAGAAAAATAGTGGGTAGGCCTCAATGCTAGATGCCTTGCAGTCTACCCACTATTCTTCTTAATCAGCCAATTAAAGCGCGGCGTTCTGGCAGCAATCGCAACCCCCTGTGCAAGAAGCAGACGAATTTGTGCTCCGCATTTACTAGTGGCGCCATCTCCCGATAGGCGCAGCGAGCAGGTAACAGAGTGCATCGTCTGCTCGCTGTGTCTATCGTTATATTGCGCCAAGAGTAAATAGCGTCGCTAATCCGGTCGTCTGTGAACGCGCCAAACGTTAACTTCGGCAAGCTTTTTATTATATTTTTTTGCTTATATTTTTTACAGAAAGGTAGGACTCCTTGAAATTTCGCACAGTAAGACCGACCTGCTCGGTACACATTGGCTGGAAGTTGGAGCTTTTTGTGTGCAGGCGCGTGCGGCAGCGCCCATGCCACAAAGGGTGAAAAGGTATAACCTTCCAATATTTACGAGTCCTCAGCCCAGCGTGCAATCTCCTCGGCCCAGCACGCGCATGTTCGTCGCTTCGAAAAGCGAGCAAATCACGCGCCATACGCACAAACACTGAAAATGAGACCGGCCAGGAACCCTTTTTTCCCCCGATAATCGCCTACTGCGCGCCGCCATCTTTGTCTACTGGGCTGTGGAAAGCGTTTTGAGCATGCGTAGTAGCTCTCTTCCACGAAATATGAGCGCCCCGCATGCCTCCACAACCCTTTCCCTTAGCATTTTAGGGGCGCCCTAGCCTTGTCCGTAGGTCCGTAGCTCCGGCGTCCGGGCTCGTGCTCCTGCTCGTGAGCTCACGTGCTCACGAGCACGTGAGCACGTGCTCACGTGCTCGTGTAGGGGAAAAAAAAGACATGAAAAAAAAATTAAAAAAGATGAAAAAAAAGATAAAAAGAAAAAACTTCTGTTTGCGCAGTCGAATCCATCGCTTTAACCACTCGGCCACGACTGCGGGACGAGTAGGGGGCTCTGAGATGTGGTAGTAACTCAAGAGCTGGGGATGTCATGGATGAAACTTTGCATGTAGCCGCTCAACGTCTATACAGGAGAGGGCGCTGCGGTCAAATACGTATATAATCGCGTTAAACTTTGCATGCATTGGCTGAACGTTTAAAGACGGGAGGGCGCTGCGGTCAAAATGCTTAAATGCGTATATAGCCACGTTCCATACACACATTCTCTTTCTGACATGGATGAAAACGAACGAAAGGCTCGGCATGCTGCGGCTCAGCGTCTACGCAGACAAGCACCACCAGAGCTTCGCCCAACCAACATCATTCACCACGTGCAGATGCGGTCAATTTTTCGCCTGGTTGATAAGCGCTGGAAAGCACTATAGAAGATTCACAGGGAATGAAGTAATTCACAATACAATTGCATATATGACCAAAAAAATCAGCAACAATGTACGCACGAACAAAGAGCAACTGAAACGTCCTGGTCACTGTAACTGCGAACATCGTATTCTTGTGACCTATTGATCATATTCATAGCGTCGTCATTCTCTCGGCCTTTTACTCTTCGCTCTGGGCTGTCTCCGTGTTATGCAGAAAACTAGTCACATACCTTTATTTTTTTATTATTTTTTTACAGTGTAGTGTGGCTCGATGTCACCGTACTCAAAAAAATAAAATAAAAAGCGTCAGACCCCGATCGTGCTGGCAATAGCAAACGACACGTAAAAAATTCCGAGTCCTTGACATTCGATTGAACGAAAAACAAAAAGCTCCTTTCATCCTATTGTTATTATATTGCCATTATCTCGACTTCTGCGGGGCATTGCCATTCTTCCTTCTATTTTGATCGAGCCCATAGAAACGCGACACGCGCGTCGGGTGTGCAAGCGATTCCTTCCAAGTCGACGAACGGCTCCGCGATTCGAATATAGATTCGCAAACGTGGCGCAAGAAAAACAAAACAAAAAAGAAGAAACAGGCAGGATAGTTTTTTTTTCTTTCTTTTTGTTTAATCATAGAGCTGATTTCATAATATCGTACCATTGACCGCCGGCGTGTCGTCACCGTTTGTTAAAGCGGTTCGCAAGTACGTACATATCCGAGCCTCGTGGTCGACAGAGATGACTGCGGCAATCAAATCAACTGTAGTCATTAACAGCCAA
The DNA here is from genome assembly GCA_037355805.1 of Ixodes ricinus. Lineage (NCBI taxonomy): Eukaryota > Metazoa > Arthropoda > Arachnida > Ixodida > Ixodidae > Ixodes > Ixodes ricinus. The sequence goes on along the minus strand of JAZHYW010040447.1, from coordinate 131,738 downwards.
GGAGACGCACGAAGCGTGAACGAAGTTAAGACACGCCCTGCGCTTGTTAAGTTGTCAGAGACTGGTTAAATTGTCGCAGACACGGAAACAGCCAATTGCATACAGTATACGTCTACAGTGACGAACGTTGATTAGTAGCATGTTTTTTGTTTTTGTAGAAACAAATACTTGTTCGCGGGAATCATAAGATTGTCTTAAAGACTACATATTAAAAAAAAAAAACTACCTTGCACGCAATGATTTAAATACTTTGCAGTTGTGAAAGTATAAGTTGTTGAGGATTCCAGATATCGAGGGGCAGCCGTATTTCAGCACAAAGGAGGGTTAAGCTAATTTTTTTATATATATATATATATATATATATATATATATATATATATATATATATATATATATATATATATATATATGCTACGTTTTGAGGGCAGAACTAGATTAAATTATTTTTCCCTTTCGGTATATGCTTCGGCTTTTCAATCAAATTTTCTCCGATGAGCGCAGAAAAATGTAATGCGATTTCAGTTTAAAAGGGATTTCAGAATGCGTAATGTGTAGGCGGATTATTTCTCCTAACAAAATAAACTTTTAGAGGACCCGAATTAATCTTTCCTAATGCAATTCAACGTGCGTTCATTGACTGATTGACAAAAATATTGTACGGTATATTGCTGGGCGATTGTCTTGCATCCGTGAAACGTCCTAACATTACGTGTCATCATGTCGTGGGACGTCAATTTCCCCACTAAATTTAGCGGGCAAACTGAATTGGTGTGTGGGCCTGTGACGTCCCATGTTCCAACACTGCGCGCGTTGTATTATGAGACGTCACAGAAATATATACGCCAATTCAACTTCCCCGCTAAATTTAGCATAAAAAGCGAATCGGTGCGTAGGTCTGCGACTTCCCATAATGCCACACTGCGCGCGTTGCATTATGGGACTTCACAGGCCCCGGCTTCACAATATGCGTCTTCACTATATGCGGAGCAACTAGCCAAAGAACGTTTCACGTTAAAATATATATCCTGAAACACTGACTACAATCACTACGTGAGTGCCTCTACGGCCATCCCGTGAATTGTTATTCGTGGAAAGGTGTATCAAAGAGAGTTTTTAGTTGGGTCGTTCCGATACCTCGAGTACCCCTACGATAACGACACTTTATATCAACCGTAAGCGCAAAGGCGGAGGCAGAGCATCGGGTATCGTTATCGGAGTCATCGTGAACGATCTACTAAAACTCTCTATTAGAAGAGGACTGGTCGATCGTTCCGATACCTCCGATACCCCCGACCAACGATACTATGTATGTAAGCGCAAAAGGCGGAGGCAGAGTATCGGGTATCGTTGTCGGAGTCATCAGGAGCGATCTACTAAAACTCTCTCTATTAGAGAGTTTTAGTAGATCGTTCCGATACCTCCGATACCCCCGATAACGATACTATATATGCTTAAGCGCAAAGGCGGAGGCGAAGTTATCAGGTGTCGATTATCGGAGTCATCAGGAACGATCTGCTAAAACTCTCTATTTAGAGAAGTTTAGTAGATCGTTCCGATATTCATCGAATGTTCCAGCGTAGAGCACGGTATCTTTCAGCAACGGCGCAAAAACTCGAGATGCCGAAGGCGCTACGCCAGAGCGCAGAAAGAGTCAACCGCGCTAAGCGCGACCTTCTATGGCTACAAACAAATGGATGAATGCCGGTTGTGATTCTCTACTTGTTGTATAGGGTGGTGGCTTGCGCCACCTGTGAGCAACGCTTTGCGAAGCGATGCACGCATATCGATGAAGGGCCCTTGAGAACGGGTCTCGGCGTTGCACCTCCACGAGCGTCGCTCGGCCGCCGTGACGTAGGCCGATCACGTTCGGTCGAGGTGCAAAATTCGTAACAAACGAATGCGGAGCACTCGGATGTTACCTTGTTTGTAATCGCGAAGCGACCTTGGCTGACGGATTGAGCGCTCCGGTCTCCGCGCTACTGGCGCTGCTTTCTCGAGGCCTTTTTAGAGAGCCGAGACTTACGAGAGGGATCAACTCGAACCACGGAGAGCATTTGCAATTTCACGGCGGGCGCCTCCTGCGTGAGCAGAGTGGTCGCCAACCCGTACGCGTCGCGTTGTTGCGTGGAGAGGAAGAAAGCGGGGGAGACGCTTGCGAACGATCGACGTTTTTGGCACCTCCTCGCAGCTTATATTGCAAAGCCGGGCCCCCGTAAATCACGTGACCTCAATCGTGTGGTTGGAAACGCTCTGAACTCTAGGCACACTAGACGTCTTGAAGGTCGCCCTTTCTTGTATCGATCGAGAACGCTCTGGAATATTCGAGGGGGACCTCGAATGGGAGTTCGGTGTACCGATACGGGCTCTCACTTGGAATGGTGCTTTATAGATAAGCACAAAAGTACAACGTTGCGAGCGAAATATTTTTGTGCTCTAGAAATTGGAGGGGACTGTGTCAGTATCGGCTTAGTGAATATATAGTGCCAAGGTCTGACCCCATCTTGCTTCCACCTAGTATAAGTGGCGATACATCGCTAAGTAGTGCTCCGTGATTTTGAGTGTGTGTGTGGGTGCAGGATGTTTTCGGGAACTGCACTCGCACTACTTTTAACTTATACGTTGATTTGTTTTTACTTTTATATACTGTGTCTGTTTTTTTCTCTCTCGTTATTTACTCCCACATAAAAACAAAACAAAGAAACATTGCTTTCAAAATAACGAGCGATGTCCATATAAGCAAGAAAATATTATTTTTCATTAGTTGAATTTGACGTTTGAATTCACCCATCATATTCGAGAGCAACAGTTCCCATTTTTTTTAATTTATTTATTGAAAAAGCTTTTTTCTTCCTCTTTAGTTGTTTTACTTATATGATTTACATGAAATCATACAAGCAAAAAGTAAAAACATTTTTTTATTTACTGGAAAAAAAATTATCCCAACTTTTGGACATCTTCTTTTTCTCTGTATTCAAATTCTTAACTGTTTGTCCCGCATTTTTTTTTTTACGTTTGCACACATTGCTCAGTAGTCATCTTCTTCGACTATAATCATGACCCATCATGAAGATCAAAACGGCGCTCCTTGCACACCTGGCATTCTAATCCCTCTTTTTATATTATTTAAACAAAGAGGGTATGACGGCGCCAGAGAAAAGGTTAGCACATAAACTCCGCAGTAATCTTGACACAAAAAGACAATGATGGTCAAAACCTGCTTCTATCGCTAAACCAATATTACCAAGACAGCCCTAACACATACTTTTTTTTCTTTTGTGGTGTTTGAGCGCTTTTTCTACAGTTACTGACAGTCCGGCCCAGTATCGCTTAGCAGTCAATCAGATGGCGGCATTGCCCGATAAGAAGGCCGAAAGGACTGATAATAAACGAATAAACGGGAACATATTATTGTTAGGTCACGTATACGCCCCGCCTTAATTAAACTCACAGTGAGTGTAGTCCACGTTTCTCTCTTTCACCATTAAGCAAACCAAAAATGCGCTGACTCTTTTATTTTTCTTTGACAAATTAGATGATAACATATTTTAACACGAACTTACTTACACCTGTCACTATAGATCACCCCCGGTGGCGCGAGCGAAGCGTTAACTCGGAATTTCACACACCGAGAAAACTGTACCCACAGCAAATCGCTTTTGCCGTACTTAATTCCGCGGAAATTCTTTCTCTGCGAGAGACTCGTTTATTTTTTTTTCTCGCCATTGGGCCGGAATTAAATTAAACGTCGACATCGTGCGCTATGCCTCTTTCTCTCTATCATATTTTTTTGTTTATCGTTTTGTTTTCCCTATTTTTCTTTTCTTTTAATCTTTGTGGGACCCAGGTAGAGAGAACGACCCATTTTTCTTCCCTTGCCAGCTCATTTGATGGGTCGCAGTCAGCGTTTTCGTTCCTTACCCCTCGTCGGACATTGTTTTTTTATACTACTGTTTTTTTTTCTTTTTCAACTCTCGCGTGGTTTGCTTCCCGCGTTTACGAGTAATACTTTCGGTAACAAGACCCCCCCCCCCCCCCTCCTTCAAGTCATCATTTAGCAAGCGGCACTGTTTCTGCAGATCCACCGGCATTTATCCAGAGGCTTGCAAACGGCTTCAGCAAACAGCTCACCGCGCAGCTTAATGTATAAACACTGTACACTGCCAGCTTTCGCAAATTTGCTGTTTATTAGGATCCCTTTAGTTTCTTTCTTGACTATTGAAAAACATTCTTGCTGTCTTTACTTCTGTGTTTTCTTCATTTTGTTTAAGGTCTAAGAAATATCGCAGTTCTTTCTTTCTTATTTTTGCTTTGTTGTAACCTCACGTTGCACCGTTTTCTTGTTGATGTTTCTGGCTTATTCTTTTATCGATGCACCGGCTTAAGTTACGAGCTCGTGGCGTGGGCCGAAAGCACACACAAATACTAAAAACAAAACACAACAATGGTGTTAATATCAGAAGACTCTCTTTAACGCGAGATAGCTTTCAACTCTCGCTAAAACGCACACACAGATACACACACACACACACGCACACACACACACACGCACGCACACACGCACACACACAAAAGAACATGAGTGTAAGTGTACACATACGGTACGCGGAAAAGAGAAAATAGAAGAGTGAACGTTGCTTTTTTTTTTTACTTTTCTACGTTCGTCAGAGAGATGAATGCACCTTAAAACAGGGGCTAATGATATTCACGAAAAATAAACGAAAAATGAAGACGGCGCTGAGCGCGAATGGAGAGGAAGTTAGACGTTGAGGGGCTTTTAATTTTTGCTAATTAGAATGGGCTGCGGCGACAATCTAATTTCCGAGGCGTCCACCCGCTGTTTATTTTATCTTTGCTTTTTCCCTCTACTGTGCGTACTTTTTTTTTTTTTTTGCTGTCTTATTTTGAATTATTTTGTCGGCTGTGTTCGAGGATTCGTCTTTGCTTTGAACTCTTGAAACGTACCCGTGTGGTGTTCTTTCTGTTCGCATGACAAGCTGCGGTTTCTCGTTGGAGAGATCGCCTTCCAAAAAGGGCGAGGAGGATTGTAAAGTACAAGGAAAGGAAAAAAAAGAAAAGAAGGTTGTTGGTACGCACACGTTCTTATTTAGCGAATTGTTACTTCGTCCAAAAAGGAAGGCATCAGTACAGAGTGACTCGTCCGTTGTATCATTAGACCTGCGGGCCTGTCTCGTACACGTTAGCCGAAAAAAAAGAAATCGATTATAATTGCAATTACTCTCGCCTAAAAAGTATTGAATTGGATTGTTCGATTACTCAAGACGAAAAGTAATCCGCCGTTACTTGAAATAGTAAGCGTTACTTCTCCGATTACTTTAGATGTATAAACCAACAGAGCTTTCTGCCGGCTTGAAAACGGGCATTTCGCACTGTCCGTTATTAGATTAGGATCTCCGAATTATCAACTACTTATCTTCTTAATTCGAGAAATTCGGTAAACCGTCCTACTGTCCGAGATTCGGTTCGAGGATTTCCTGGTAGGAAACTCGCACGAACAATGGGCGTCATAAAATACGACAGGACAAAAAAAGTAACTGTTACGGGTAATTTTAATACTTCCAAAAGTAATAAGATTACTGTCGTAATTAGTTCCTAGTAAATGTAATAAAACTATTTCAAAATTACTTCAAAAAGTAATCGATTACGAGTAATTTTATTAGTTCTTATGGCTACCGTACAAGACTACCACCTAACCTGGCGTCCCGTTGATTATTATTAGAATTGTTTTACGTTTTGTTTTTGAAGTTAGTGTATCGGTCTATATGCTTTTAGAAGGCGCGAGATCGCATACCCTGTTTGTTTTAGGTGTAAACATATTTTCACCATCATCATTCGTCGAGCTTGCTCCGTAGGCTGCGGCGATTGGCTCTCGTTTTTGCGTGAAAGTGGGCGCACCCGATTTGTTAGAGGGGGGGCATCGAACGAACTCCCCACACACATACAAAACAAATGTCGGTGAGTTGGCTTTCTCGCAGTACACGGAGGGGACAACCGGCGAACGATACAAGTATGCCAGCCAAGAGGGAGCAGCTTGATGTTTAGTACTGCGCATGTGCAGAGGTTTTGCGCTTGCGCAGTACGGGGCCCCACACTACTCGAGGAAGTCATGTCCCCACCCCTATTTTCCTATTCTAAATCTCTCTATCGCCCCTGCGCACATTGCAGTTTCTGTTTGTTTTGTCTTTCTATTGTCTAATCGTGATTTCTGTTTCGTCGTTCGTTGAAATCCTTCTCATGATCGCCGTGATTGGCAGTTCTCCGCGTTCTCCAAAAATAAAAAAACAAACTCGCAGAGCTTTTTTTTTTTTTGGATTATTAGAGCATGTTTGATTTACACATACGTGTGCTTCGAGCGAACGTGTCTGAAGACGGCTTTTGTACAACCAGTGTGCGAGACCCGTCTCATTTGAGGAAGAAACACACCTGATACAGTGTGTGCAGGCTGTCACTTCTGCGATGACCGCGGCTTTGGAGCACACGGCGATCGGGAAGGCGTCGTCGACGATGCAGTATGCCACGTTGGCCGACGGCATTGTTAGCCGTTGAGGGGGCCGATGGCGAGTGTCCTGCTTTGACGGCGGACGATCGATCGGAGGCCGGGCCTCGGAGGCTGAACCCAGGGGGGTTGGAGCCCCGGGTCGCCGAGACTCCGCCCCCTCCCTGGTCGCTGACGTTTTCAGCGGGCGCCCTTCTCGCCGTGGTCACCGCGCATTCTCGTCGCTTTCTTTGTTCGCGATCCGGTCCATGACCGCGCCCTTTGTTCCGCCCTCCGTTCTTGTGTCGGCCATCTTGGCTGGTGCTCCGCACTCGCCCCGTTGCCTCTTTGGCTCCTCCCTCCCTAACCTCTCCTTCTACCTCTATTCGGGATTCTTTTGTTTCGTATCTATGTGTGTCTTTCCCCGACGAACGGATATATGCTTATGCGACCACCGAGAAAGAGATCTCCCTGACCAATCCGCCAAATGCAGCCCACCTATGAGGCGAGTCCACACGGAAGTGAGACAAGAGAAGGTCCTTTAGCTGTCTAAGTATGCGTACAGTACAATTACTTACCGTGGTCACTGACAAGTTAAAAAACGCGTGGTGGCGTCACTGTGCCTTGGTACGTTCGTGGTTTGCCCTCCGGCACTCTTATCGGCCAATGGCCGCAGACGCATTGATGGCGGAGCGTTAATAAGATGCTCGAGATTCGGCGAGCCCTGCGTATGGGAATTGTCCCTGACAATACCATAAATGCAGTGTTTAGGTCATGTCACAAGTATAGAGCCTCTGGAAATTTCGACATATAGTCCCGCCTTCGCCTGGTTTTCGAAGCCTGTCCTTTAACGGAATCCTCCATCCCAGACATTCGTCGCTTCGTGCACGTACCCCACTAGATATAGCGAAAAAAGTGACGCCACGTCAGTGTATCACTTGTCCTCGGGGTGTCGCGTGACACCCCGACTCGACACCGTGATGTCATGTCACGTGTTAGGACGACCTAAACCTGTGACGGCAATTTCCCGCTAAATTTAGCGTCGAGATTTATATCGCGCCACGTGACCTCGGGTCACCTGATACCGCGACGTCACGGTGTCCTGCGGGTGTCACGTGATTCAGTGACGAGACATGGCGTCAGTTTTCCCGCTAAATTTAGCGGGGAATTGAGAAACAATAAGTTCCCGTCCACTCCTCAAAAGGACTGCTTAAGCCTGATTCACATGGTGCGATTTTACTTGCGATATCACCAGCTGCGGCGCCGCTCGTGCTCCAAAAACGATTCTTGGGGGAAGCTGCGTGCCTGCCCTTGCTGTATTACCCAAGCATCAAGGAGAATGCAGGGATTGGTGTTCCACGCGCCGCACGTGCTGGCGTCAAGAGTATTAACTTTTCTAAAGCAAATACCTAAACCAAATGGCATCTTGCACGCGCGTTCGGCAACGCTTTATTTTGGTTATTTACTTCGAATCTTTTATACGGGGAAGGCTTGCGCGTGCGGCGCGTGGAACACCAATCCCCGCATTCTCCTTGATGCTTGGGTAATACAGCAAATGGTCTATTCGCAACCAAAATCGCACCATGCGAATCGGGCTTGAGTCTCTTCTGAACAAGTCCAAACTATCGCACCACCGGGCCAGTTCATACTGATGATGCCACCCGGATAGGTGGCGAAACGTCTGTGTTGTTGTTATAGTTTTTGTGTTGTTGTGCTATGCCAGTGTAAACTTATTTCATTATCGCATTTCAATACTGCATTCCATGCATTGTAGGACTTTGTGAAGAAAAGGTCGCGCCGGTATTTCGTTTCTCCATATCACGAAGCGACATGAACTCGAATCATCACAGTGGAATCCAGTGCTCGAGCACGCACGTTCCACAAGGACGTTCGATGCTGCCAGGAGAGTAGGGAGGGGGGGAGGGAGGAGGGGGGAGACACATCGAGCTGATCACGCACCCTGCGGGAAACAAATGGGCGCTCGAAAACAAACCGATCCTCCTCCTCCCTCCCAATGAACCTGCCGGTGCGTTCTCCGACAAGCGAAGAGAAGCCACCACTGCTAACCTTGGATTAGCGAGAGAATTAAATAAAAAAAGAAAAGCCACCAGATGCTCCGGGCACGCCGGCAGCCTTAACAGACCCTCCTCGTCTTTAAAAAAAACACGCAAGGTTTTGCTGGGTGGAAAGACAACGCCGACGACGGCGACTAAAATACTAGCACTAAAGAAAGGCACCCATTCTTCGGGAGAGATACAGACGACCTGCCGGCAATCTCTGGTGTATACCGAATTTAAAGAAAAACAGGCTGGTGAAAAAAAAAAAAGGAAAACACAAACAAACAGATGCAGTGCCTCGTAAACGAAGCGGCGGAGGGGATTGGATGGTGCGTCCTTCGACGAAGGCTCTTCGATGAGGGAATCTTTTCCTGTCGTTGTTTTTGTTTCGGTTCTAGTCTCTAAAGCAGAATGACTAAAAAACAAAAAAATACAGCATCCCCTTTTGTCTGCTTCGTGCCGGTTGTGGCAAATTCCAGAGGCCATTACAGATTAAAAGAATAAAATAGAAATAGAGGCGAGCGTCGTGCGGCAGCGCCATCTATCGGTTGACTGCGGGGACAATTTACAGGGGTGGCTCGGAGGTCGAGTCGCTTTTATTGGAAGGTGGGGGAAGGGGAGGGGGTACGCTGTAGGAGAAGACAGAGCCGCTGGCCAGCGGGTGACAATCCTCCATCCCCTCGGGCGCTCGCTCCTTCGATAAGCACCACTGTGTGTCCCGCGCAAGAATGCTGGTGCCGCCGCCACCGAAGACAGAAATGTCGTCCTGCCGGTTTTTCTCTGTTTTCTTTTTTTTTGTGCGTGTTTGGTTTCCGTCTTCTCGAGCTGTGTAGCTTGCTTTGGTCGCCTGAGTTCGTCGTGGTTGCTTTGTTCCGATTTATCGTCGGAACGTGCTCGGATTTCCCGATCAGTGCACGCGCGCGCATCGAAGAGGGACCCTCGGAGATGCATCGGCCGGCGCTTTCCTTCGGTCGCTGGCGTCGGCGAACTGTTCTCTCTGTCTTTGGTACTGGGATAAGATTCTTTTTCTTTTTTTTTTTTTCTATGTGGGGTGTTCAGTTCACGAAGAGGTTCGGGTAGGGGAAGGGCAGGGCCTTTTCGATTCTTCGGCTATCGCGGTTTGGGGGCGGCGGGTGACCTTGGCCAGCCCGATAGGAAGCCAGGCTGTTATTGTACTTTTTGTGGTACTTGTGTGAGTCTTCGGGAATCTTCGCGTGTGCCTCTCAGACTGAAGGGATTAGGCAAGGTGGGGGCAATGGGCGGAAAGCTGTGGGCGGCTCGGACTCTTTCTTTTTGCTCTGTTTTTTTTTTTCTTCTTGTGTCAGTTAGTTTCACCTGCATGCGGCCGGAATCTCGCTTATCGGTGGGAACCTTCTGTTTTTCGTAGGAGGACTGAGGAGCTGGGAGAGGGAGTGTAAAATATCGACGATGCGTGACGCAGTTGTTATTGCGGCTAACATTTCACTCTGAAGTGCAATGCAGCGGATTTCTTGGTTCTCGTTTTCGTTTAGTAATTGTTGCTCGGGGGCTCTCGGTTTCCTCGCAAAAACTATATCGTCCTCGTGCGGGGAACATTTTTCCTCGCCGGACTCTCGTAGTTTCTAACAAAACTACAAAGCTTTTGAGTCGTGCGGCATCGTGGAACCAAGTTATATATATGTATATATATATATATATATATATATATATATATATATATATATTGCTACCATACCTTTAAAAAAAAAAAACAAAAAAAAAACATGCAGCATGGTAGAGACAATAGTGGCCACTCCTGTTTGCTATCCGGCAACTTTGTGACGTTCGGTGTTTGATGATGCGGTGTTCAGTGACGCGGTGTTTGACGAAAATGACATTCCATTAAACTTCCGCGCAGTGGTAAATGCCTACAGTTGCGCCCCAAATTTCTGCCTCGAACTTTTTTTTTTTTAATGGGACTTTGTATGTTGGTTGTGCCCGTTGTTCTGCAGAGGGCGTTTACAGCCTTGCCCGTTATTGTACTTAGTGGCAGAATTAAAAAAAAATGCAGGTCGTAGTTTAATACAATCAGTTATTTTGTTTCGTGAATCGTTCTTCGGGGTGTATCTCTTGACTAATGTCTCAAACTCACCGACTGCAGAGCGACCATGAGGTGCTCGGGCAGTGACTATATTTACTGTCGCGATCTCAACGCACCACCTTCGGCGAGAATTACCCTTGTCTGTCAGAGGCCTATCGACGTTTTAGTGAGCCATACAGCGCACTTTCCTGTATGTATTTATTACCGTTTAGAAGATAGGAAGAAAAGCCCCCGCTGGTCTGTCATCGTTGTTTCCGATGTAATCTGCGATCTCTTTACGTGGACAGGCCTCTCTGCATTCCCGTCGTGCTTCGCCGAGCATTCCGGCGTCGCTTGCCAATGCGCCACTCGAAATTCTCGCTTTGCTGGGGATCGCACTGGCGTAATGGGGACGCAGTCGCTCGCCCGCAGAATGGACGACCAGTGGTTATCCCCTGGAATGAAATGTAATGCGAAAATGGCCATAACGACGCGATCGTATCGACGCGCGCGCGCTTTAGAACCGACGTCACTGGGACTCGTAGATGCATAACTTCCTCGAAGCAGGCGGTTTGTTTCGTTGGATAAGCACTGTCGTCGTTCGGTGAAATCGGTTGTTTTGTAGGGGGCATTCCCTGGGGGTTGTTCCCGACTGTGCAGCGATTCGGCTGTTCATCTTCTTCCCCGCGCAATCAGGTGGGCAACATGAAAGAGAAAGCAACTCTTTGTTGAGTCGCGAGCCGACTAGTATAGCTGCATTGGACATGTTCGCGAGGGACGTTTGTCGAACGTTTGTCCAATGGGAACAGGTAATCGAGGGCACCCCGCTACTTGATATGACGACTATTTAGAGAGTTCATCCCTGCATCGCAATATCTCTTGGTTGCATACTGAATCGTGATTGAACCTAAAGGGAAACTGGAGCTGTTCGGTATTTGAAGAAAAACAAAACACTTAAATCGTTTTTTTTGCATTATATTTTATATTGATGCACCAAGTAGCCACAACAGCACTTCCAAAACAGCGCTGATGCCCCTCTTTCCCGGCGCGTTTGGTGGGTGGAAAGACTTTTGACGTATTATACAAAGATCTCAAGAGATCCACGCCTTCCGTAATCCTTACCCGATCAATCAAAAACTCCGCAAGCGTTCCTTCACAAGCGAAAAGCAAGGCAGTTGAAACCTCTCAGTATACCGTCACACCCAGCGTTTTTTTTTTTCAATTCTTTTGCTTTTATTGATACGTTCGGGTCAAATGCTCGGGATATTCAAATTTAAAGGGCGAATATACGGTATAAAATTCACCCCTAACTATTTTTTTTATGCGGCAAAATTGTGTTGTTTTGATGTTTCGACAGTCTTGAAGTTAGCACGCGTCTCAGCGGGTTCGTTTTAACTGTAGTTCATCATAGGGTGAGATGGGGGCGAAGGTATTTCCACATCTCTAGCCACAAACAAAAACAAAACGAGGAGACTGTTCAACTCCGTGAACCACGCCCTTCTTTGACGGCGCATCCTCGCGCCGCGCGTCCTTATCTCGAGTGCGGCTCTCTTATCTCACCTTGCTCGAAGGCGAGTAGACCCAACCTGGCCCTTCGATCACGGAGATAACTTCTTTCGCTCGGGGAAACTGCAGAGGCGTCGACGAGAAGCAGCTTCTTGAACAGTGCTCGGCGTCCCTCCCTTGCGGTTCTCCCGTTGGCTTGTTTGTCGAGAGGTCGATTTTGCGATATTCCTGCGCCATCCTATAGCTCGGACGCTCCCTCGTCATTGACGCTTTATATCGCCTGAAAATTTATGACGCGCTCCGCGCTTCGACGACGAAACCCCGTTGAATTGGTGCTTCTATACCGTTTTTAGTCGTCCCGTAACGAACTGTTTGAGTGTGTATATCTTGCGAAGATCTCCTCGCGACTGAGCTCTACTTTTCGTCGTGTACAGTATTTCTGTAAGCCATGAGCGGGGATTTGAAGGTGAGGAAGCGCTGATCGCTGCGGCTCTGTTCAAGGGCTAGTACTTGTTTATTTATTGGGCCCTAAGGCGCAGCAGGAAATATGGCAATAATGCGCCATCTACGAAAGGAAGTTCGCCGGTAACAGCAGCGCTTGGCGATGATGCCGTGGGACGTGATTGCTGCGTTCTCTATTTGGTGAATGATTATACATGAGGATTTTGCTTGCGGCTACCTCGCAATTATAAAATGCCTGATGTTGGATGTCTGATCCAAAAAGGATTGGTTACTTATCAACAATTTAGTCGAGCACGCTCGTTACTTTACGACCTTGCACGTACCGATCATTTTTATGATTGGCATTTCTAAGGTTTGCATAGCCATTTCGTCTTTTTCTCTCTTTCTCTTTGATCACCACCATAGCTTCGGTGAGATGCCCATATCATTCTTTCAGGTACCGCTGTCGTATAGCCTCTTGTAATGAACATCCATACATACTACAATTAATCACTCTACCCAACGAGAACTGTACAATACACTCCAAGAATGCCTGCGCGTCTACTTGCCCGCAAAACGATCGAAGAGCCAATCTCTGCACCTACAAAATCAGCTCAGCGAATGATGAGGCGGAACATCTGTTTAGACTAAAAAACGTGAAGTCTGCGCTGTGGCATTACGGCATGAAAAGCGTCTTGCCCGCATTGCGTAATGCCACAGCGCAGGCTTCGTTTTTAGATCTAAACTGATGTTCCGCCTCATCATCCGCTGAGCCGATTTCGTAGATCGCAGAGATTGGCTCTTTGAGTGTTTTGCGGGTAAGCAGACGCGCAGGCATTTCCTGGAGTATACAATCTAAAACGAGAAAGAACATTGCTATAAATACGGAAATCAACGAATTTCGGCTACCCACAGAGTAACACCTCAGATCACATGTCCTCTAAACTAATAAATCCCTACCTTTATTTTACGGAGGTCGGAGATATGTCGTTGTCGCGAAGTAGACGAGATCGAAACACGACAACGGTGAATTGTAAATTCCCCAATGTGCCGTCATTTCGAGTTCGCGCTACATGAATCCCTGTTCCACCTCGGCGGCTTCGTGGGGCACCCAGGGTTTGGGACGCGATGCAGCCTTCAGTGCCCCGGCAGCACACTCAAGGATCGCAATAACGCCAGGTAGATAGAAAAAAGAAAAGGAAAGACCGAAAGAGAGAAAGAGAGAGGAGAGAAAGCTGTCAGCGGATATGATCGGCGACGCGGAAGAGAACGGATATATCGAGTCGCCGTGTCCGCGGTTTTCTCGCGTCTCGCGCGATTCTTTCTTGGCTCATTGCTCCTGACGGCTTCGTTCGTCCTCCTATTGCAAAACGGCGCCACGCTTTGTCTCTTTGCTTTCTCTCCCGAAAAGGGGGCGGGGGCGACAGGCGAGCAATGGGTGTCCGGGCCGGCGTGAAATGCAAGCCCGATTTAGCGTGAGAGAACTGGTCTTGAACGCCACAGGCCTGTATCAGTTTTATTGTTATTATGTTTTTACACGTGTGATTGCGAGGTGGGGAGGGAGGTGGGGAGGGAGGGAGAAGAGGGTAAGAAAGAGATTGATACTGCCTTTATATAACGCAGGCCGTTCTCCTTGCTTAGCTTGGTCAAAACCAGCCTTGTAGGCGAATAATGACACCGTTGTTTCAGCTTTCTTTTGCGCTTTAATAATGAAATCTAGGCATCACGTCTAGTTAGACTAGCCACAGCGAACATTTTTGCTCTTTCAAGTATTAAGTAGGTATGCAGTATAAAGTAGCTGTGTGCCGTCTGAAGTTTTTTTTTTTTTTTCAGAAAAAATGAATAAAATCACCAACCAAATTCTACATATAAGGTCCCAACGTTTAAAAACCGGCTCGGGGTTTTTTTTTTTTTTTTTCAGGGGCGACAATTTACATGACAGGGGACGGCAGCTTTGTCTTCTTCTGCGGTGATGGTCTCTTTTTTTCAATTCTTTTGTCAGGTGGATTAGTCCGTTCATGTAGAGCAATGGTAATGTGCGCAGTGAACCTATTGACATTTCCTGATGTTGTTGAAACGTGCCATCATGACTCTACAAAAAAATAAAAGAAAAACGCTGGCCGAAGTTTGTCTTAAAATTTATGATCCGGGTGCAAAGTCGATGCGATGGTCACTGTGCTCACAGTGATCTGCAACAGCGCTGCGCTAAGGCCGAATTTTCGAACCTCGTTTTTGTTGTCGAATTCTTTCTTGGAGGTTCTTCATTTCGCCGATGTAGGTGGCGAAAAGATAGTGAGTGATAGACGACTGCTGTTTTCCCCACGTATGGTGAAAACAGCAGTCTCCCACTTTCCTTTCTTTTATATGTATGTTCCCAGAAAGAATTCAAACACAAAAACGACGCGCGAAAATTCGAACGTGAGCGCAGCGCCGTTGCAAACCACTGTAAGGACAATTCTCACTAAATCGACATTGAAAAAAAAAAATTGCTGGCAGAGGTTTTTTAAATAATATTAGAAGACTAATATTATTTAGAAGACCTCCGCTTCCAACCTCGTTGTCTCCGTGCGCGCCGCGACATAATTGGTTAATTGGGTGTCGATAATGTCACCTTTCCGGCAGACAGAGTGATGTCCTAGTGCGATTACACCGGGTCTATCAAGATTTCACTTCTCAATAAAAAAATAAAAAAATCGAGGCATTTAGTACTCACTTACTGATAGCCCCAGGGTTATACTGCTCAGTTGATATAGCAGCATTTCTTCGGCTGTCATCTTTCTCCCAAGCGTTTCTGGGTCTTCAAAATGTCGCATAGATAGCTCAGTGGTTATTATAACCTTTAGATATATGTAGCGGTTAGATAGATGTATGCATATCAGTTCCGATAGTGCATAAATTCCGGGCGGAAATTATATTCGAAACAAAGATGCCAGTCCCTGTTTTTTTTGCTTCATCATTTAAAATACTGTAGCGGATGTAATCAGCTGAACTTTATAGAACATTAAGGTTTTGACCGTTGTTTTTAGTTTTTTTTTTTAATCGCTTTGTGCTTTTGGTTACTATGGAAGTTCCTCACCAGTCCGCCTGTGTTTTTGCCCTTTCTTAGAACACTGAAGTTGACGCGCACGCGCTTTTCCTCTGTTAGCTGTTCTTTTTGTTTTGTTTTCTTAGACACCTTTTTTTTTTAAACTTGACTGAGTTTTTGTAACACGGGTGAATGCGTGTTTTTCATGCAAGTCATATTACTGACAAAAGGAAAAGGATCAGGTAACAAAAAAATGCAAAATAAAAACACTGTGCGTGTTTTTATTTACAGTACGTGGCCACACGTTCCTCGCTGCGTTACAACTTTCAAACATAGGGTTGTGCACCCTATGTTTGAAAGTTGTAACGCAGCGAGGAAACGTGTGACCCGCGTCCCGATGTTTCTGACGTTCCAGCGAAGTTTGTTCTGTTTCTGGCGGCGTCCGCTCTCTCTCCCCTCTGTCGACTATTTTTGAGTCTTGAGAGAAGTCGGTGAGCACCGAGTACAAACAAGTACAAAACTGCGAACAGATAGAAATAAAAAGAAAATATAAAGAAAGAGAAAGAGAGAGGAAAGAAGAGGAGGAGTGTGAGGGGGTCAGCAGCGCGGTGTCAGTCAGTCAAGTCAGTCCGCGGCGGCAACTTACTAACAGCCTCCCCTCCTCTTACATCCTCCGCGCACAGATGTTTTCCCTACGTTATTTCGGATGTCGAGCCCGTGTTAATGGAGCGTCGCTCCTCCGAGAGCCCGGAGCGTGCGGGTGTGGCGCCTTGTTACCCCCGATGTTTGAACCCCGGGCGACGGAGGCAGCATGCCAATTCCCCGACTGATACGCCGGCCTCCCCCGCGGGCCCTGCACTCGCTCTCGGGAAGCTTATTGGCCACGTCGAATTTCTCTCGCTTTCTCGCGATAACTACACGACGTGATTGAATCATTTTAACGACAGAAAGGCCGAGACGTTGGCACGGACACGTTAAACGCTCCAAGCGTGGAAAGCGGGAGTGCGCTGGCTAAATTTTTCGTCCAAAGTCGCAGTCCGACTTCTAGTATACGTCACACAAAAGACAGCCTTCGGACGCTGCTTGGGGTGTGTATCTTCCTCGTATCACGGCTTTGCGCAACACTCGATCGCTCTTTCACCTTTCCAAACATTTTTCTATTTATTATATGTGCTCGGGGTGTATTCTGTCTCATATTATGAATGTCCGCGCGAAATCTTCCGGAATCGCCGTGCAGCTTTGCCTACCCCTGTTTTTACACGATAACTCTGATATATAAACAAAAAATGCCCCCCCCCCCCAAGAAAAAATAAATAAAAATAAGGTCAATTGTCTTTGTAACTTTTCAGGTCTGTTCAACCGTCATGGCCGGCGAAGTGTTGACTAGCCTCTCGTTGCGAAAGTTCGGCTGGCAACCATGTTCTTCCCGTCCCGTCTTGGGCTCGTCGCTCCTGCAGGGTGGCAGCGTGTAATCGATTGGCCTCCGCGATGCTTCTGAACGAATGTCTGCTTGCGGCCGATAAAATGTATCACTTCTCGCTCGCCGTCCAGCAGGAAGACGAAGCTCATCGCGCGTGTTCTGGCCATTCCCATCTTGATTTTATTTCGACGCGCTTCTGTGGACGAAATTGAGCTTGCATCGCGCCGTGGCTGCAGGTCGCATAGCCTGTTGCAACATAAGATAGGCGTGGAGACGCTCCGTTACCACATTCCCGGAGGAGACAGGAAAAACAAAAAACATCACTCTAGATTTAGTAAAATTGTACGGTTTTCATTGCATCAAAGATTAGGACAAGGGTTTGGCCATTGATTGATTAACCCACCGATTAATCGATTAATGTTCTTAACCGGTTAAATTTTGCAACAAGACAAATGCAGCGTTTTCACCACGCAGACGTGAAAGTATACATACACCACGTTATACGGTAGACCCAGAATAAATTGTAGGGACGAGATTTGTAACTCGAAGCAAGTGTAGAAGACTCGAAATTAACAGCGCAAGTATGGAATTCACACAAACACACGTCACCACAGGTCACAAAACATCACACTTAGGGATACATTCACATCAGACAAGACACTCACACAGCGCTGACTCACAACTCAATATATTTTAGCACTTCTTTTTCTTTTTACGCCTTTTCGATATATTCATGACAGTTGGCTTTTTTCTTCTACATCCCATTAAATGACACTCTACGTGAGCTAATAAGATAAGCTACTAAGAAAAGTCAATTCTTTTTCTGATAAAGTGAGCGATGGAGTGCTTACACAATTGTCGTTATCCCTGGCCATATTTTCTGCTTCCACTATTTCTCTAGTCAGTTGGCTACCACTTCTGCCCAGCACTGTGCACCTATCTAGATGTGCCGCACATCCGCAATCACGGCAATGTAGGCCTAAATGTCATTAATGACGCCGTTTTGTCAAGTGTAGAAGGTTTTGTTTCGGCCACTTCAACACCGTGCGTGTTTCCGTTGGAGCTCTTTGCTGAAGTAATAATGTGCGAGTGTGAATGTCTTTGGACATTCACACTTTGTTTTATAACTGTTCTCAACTACACATCGAGGTTGATTTATAATCGAAATCTTTACATTAATGACGCCGTTTATTACATATTCAGCATATTAAAAAAAATGCCGACTTAAAAAAAAATAATGATGCATGAGAAAGAACCACACCGATTAATCGATTAAAGGGTGGAAAATTAATCTGGTTAAAAAAATTTAATCGACGCCCACCTTAGCACAGCGTAAACATGTTATTTTATAACAATTTATACAACTGCCTGCAATTTAAATTGACTATGTTATGGAATTGTCAAAATAGTTTGGCAATTGCCACTGAGCAGTGGTTTACCAGAAGACGACCTGGCACGATCGAGTCCTCTTTTGTGTAAATTAAAAACTCTCGCAGTCTCTCTTCTTTTTTCTTTTCAGTGTGCTGTAAGACTTCATGTCGCTTGTTGTTGGTACACGCTAGAGTGCCTTCATACACAGCGCGCGTTTGCTTGAGTGGTGACTTCTCAGCCATTTTTCCGCCCACTCGTTTTTTTATGCATTTTGAAGTGCGCGCAATCCGGTGTCACTCAGCTGGAGCGCGTAGCTTAGCTAATGCATAGACGCCATTTTACCGCCCAAGTCACGCACCGAGTCCGCGAGAGCGTCACGCGCTGGCACATTAAGGGCAACAATTGATAGTCTTCACCCTTTACCCTCAGACAGACAGATATGTAGGCACCCTAGTACACGCAGCTGGAGGTCGGACACTTTTAGGATGTCTAGCTCGCACGTTCGTTCCACAAGTAAACGGTTTGAATTTTTCTTAACACGCTTTATATCGCGCCTGCTTTTTAATAAGCAAACTTAGATCAACTGGTGCCGACTTCAAACTGGCCTGCAGTATAAGCGTAATCAGACACCCCCCCCCCCCCGCGACTTGTGTTGTAGCTGTAATTTGTTTTGCTTATTTTCTGCTTCAATCTCGTCCAAGTTTAGTGCCGCCAGATTTAGAATTATGTATGAATCAATTATTTCCCTGTCTTCAAAGGACACTGTTGCAAAGAGCGCGTGTATGAGGCGGTGGTCGCAATGCTGCTCTAACCACGCGATCAACCTATTTCTGTGTGAAAGAAAAGATAACTTGGTGATTCACAAGGAACAACCTAAAAGAGAGACACCAGGTCACTCATATCTAATGTCTTTTTCGTGGCGTTCAAGTTCTGTTTACTCGTGTCCTAGCGATATACGTCGCGATATGATCGGAACAGCATCCAAACGACGTGTGGCCACTACCGCGTGGTGGTAGCGGCCCATCCACCTGCATGGTAGATGGGCTGCACTCACACAACCAGACGCCACACGTGACGAGGGGACGCGATTTCCAAGACACAACCAGCAAACCTGTAGCGCCCATGGATAGCGTCCGATATGGAAACACGCCGGCGCGCGCGCCGAGAGAAATTATATTGAAGCCTTCCTCCTTCCAGAACACCTTTCCCTCCCTCATCTTCGATCGGAGCCTCCCCCTCTCCTCCCTATCCCGCTCTCCTGTCCGATTTCTCCGGCTGGAGGTCAAACGGACGACCATTTTGTTTTGGCCCCCCCGAGGCCCGTAAATATATGGCGGCAGGTTGCAGCCCGGGCATAACAATGGCTTCACCGATCCTCGTGAAGCACGAAATGCATGGCTTCCCTCCTCTCTCCTTCTCTGGCTGCCCTAGCGACTCGCTGTAACAGCACCAGCCGCCTCGGGGCACCCGCGGCGACGTCGACCGGTTCTTGAGAAGCGTCTCCCTCTGCGCCCGCTGCTTCCTCGGAGACAAGAGCTTTCGATAAGAACAGAAGAAACACACACGCATACACACAGGACCACCACCATACATACACAGCACACATACATTACCACCACCACCACACGTACACAGGCAGACACAGAGACACATACGCACATTTACACATACACAGACATGCACACGCACACACACGCGCGCACACAGATACAGACACAAAGAGGCAGAGGAGCCAAAACGAGCAGAAATGCGAGACAAAACCTTACGTGCCTTCCATTTCGGAACCGTTCCAAACGGGGAAGTGCACGACGAGTGTGTGCTTTGGGTCCCTTGGCAGCCAGTGAACGAGCCGAGCCGCAAGGCGCGCAAATACAAAAGGGCGTCCATCAATTGGCGTGTAGCGAGGCTATTGTTCCTCGGGAGCTTCCCTCCCACCGTTTTCCACGAACACGGTGACCAAACTAGCGCGTATTTCGAGGACTACCTTCCCATTCCGTCTTTCTCTCTAGTATGAAGTTTTTTTTTACATGTACATTTTTGTATTTCTTTGTTTTCCGGCAAAAACGATGTGATTGGGCAGTTTTGCATCCGGACTCTTTCGACAGAGCAAGAAAATGACGCTTGAGTCGTCATCTTCCTCCCAAGAAAACGACTACGTTTTGGTTGGCGTTCGGTGGGGGTACTTGCAACTGCAAAACTACAAAGACTCAAACATACAACCCCCCCCCCTCCTTCTTCTCTTTTTTTCTCCCAAAGAGAGGAAATAAAAGGAAGGAAACGTTTGAGAAGTATGTTTCTTCCTCGCGGCGATTATAGTCCTTTGAGGTGATGCTGTTAGTTCTCGTTCTTTGTTATTGCTACCACAGCTTCCGTCTCTTGCCGGCACTTAACGCGCTGCTGTATCGCCCGGCCCCCTAGCGGACACGGTATGAATTATTGGCTAGCCCGTATGCGTTTCCGACTGATAACCGGTATTCTTTCGGGGAGATGATGTGCCCCGAGGAGCGTGTATCGTTAAAACAAAAAGAAGAAATCTCTCTGGAGATTCGGCGTTTCAGTTGTTCGTGCTCTCTTGTTGTCTGCCATTGTTTGATCTTTCGTCCTTTTACCCTTTTGCTTTATCCGGCGCTAGTGTTTTGTTAGGGTGTCTTTGGGTTTTGGTGGGAAGACGAGTTGCCATGTTGGTTCTGTCTGTGGGGATCGTAGTTCGCCCGTGAAATAGGGTGCGATTTGCGTCGGCTTGTCATCTCTGCAGCGTTCGTTCTGGGGTATCGGGTGTCTTTGGAACGGAACTGCTGCGTTCTCACGGCGCTGGCGAACTCTGGGAGGCGTGACACGAGAGACGGGGAGGTGTCTCGAACGATAACTTGTTGCGCGCTGGGGCGCAGGCACGTATGTCAAAAGTGCGGCAGTGTTGCATCGTGTACTCGCGACGTGGAGGTCATGAGCTAGGGATAGCGCAGAAGTACCCATTTCGTATTTCCACCCTTGGTTGGAAGCTGTTGAACCACAGAACACGTACGTGAGATCTGAAACTAGGTAAAAACACAGCCACAGAAAAGAGGAAAAAAGTGATGAACGCCGTGACGTATCGCTTTCAGCGCTGTTTGATTTGCTCGTCGGGCTCTCATAGCGTTGCGTACACTCCGACGTGTGCTGAGCGCAAGTTAGTCTGCTTCTCGCCGAATTCTGATTGGCTTTGATTGAAAGGATAGTGGGTAGACCTCAATGCTAGATGCCTCGAGGTCTAGCCACTATATCTTTTCAGTCCGCCAGTAAGAGCTCAGCGTTCTGACATCATCGCAGCCCTTGTGCAAAAAGTAGACGAACTTGCGATCCGTATAGTGAAGCTAATGCCCCATTCACACGATCATAAGTATACCTTTCAGCTAAGGGAATTTTATGCAGACTGGTGGCTGTACTCATTACAGGTTATCAAACTACCTGTAATCGATTACTTGTTGGGATAATTTTGTAATCATTTGAATAATTTTATTAGAGTAATCAAAAGAGTAATCCGATTACCTTTGGAAGTACTAAAATACTTGCAACCATTACTTTTTCCCTTACCATTTTATTTAATGGCGTTTTTTTTTGTTTTGTTTTAGAAGTTTCTTGCTACAGAATTTTCATACCATATGTCTCCCTCGGGAGGATGGTCTACCGAAGCTGGTAGATTGAGGAGATGAGTAGCCTGTAATTCGGTGATTCTAATTCCATAGTGGACAGTACGAGAGGCCCATTTTCACACCGACAGAAAAGTCTGTCGGTCGTTTTGAAAACCTTAAATCAGAGAAGTAGTTGTTACTTCTTTTTTTTCAATTAACGTTTAATGACTTTTTATCTCATGTAATCGGGAAATCTCATTGAATACCAGTCTTCCGGTAATAAGATTGCGGTACGGGCCGATAAGAACGTGCCACAACGAATTACGAGGCAGGAAACATGAAGCCACTTTCTGCTTCTAGTAAGCTCACAGTGACTATAATTAAAGCGTTGGATATCCTGAAATATTATCCAAGTACTGCCATTGTTTGGTCATACAGCGGGTACTCCTATTGGATGCTGGCGACACTCCGCCATTTTTGGCTCAAGTGCGTCCCAGCATGCACCAGCCTTGGCCGTACTTGTATATAAAATTCCAATTCATCCATTGCTGTAAGTGCAATCCAATTAATTCCAATCTTGTGTAATGACTAGTACGTTCCTCGGCGTTGTCGTGCCTCGAACGCGTATCCAACTAAAGTGTTTACCGCGTCAAAAAAAGAAAAATAAAAGAAAGTCGTTTCTTGATTTTTGTTTGGTGGCATCATACAAGTGTCACGCAGCCGACGGTCGCGATCCTGGCGGTGTCCCACCAGCGGTGCAGGATGTGGCAGTCGCCTGTTGCACTGCAGGTCGCTCTCCGGTGAGACAGTCCACGGAAGCTACGGCAGCCCTGCAGGAGTTGGGACGCCGCGACGAGAGCGACACTCGCGTTCGCTCGTGCTTTTTCGCCGGCATTCCAACGGCCATCCTCCAGGGTCATCCGACAGCATGACCACTTCGACTTCTGTGACGTCATTTGTTGCCATTGCGGGAGCACTTTTGATGCGTGGGTGACAGTAGGACGCTAAACACGCCAGTCTCGCGACGCGCTCCAGACACCGTAGAGGTGTCGGTTGTGTGGTCCGACGTTTGGCACGTAACTTTCAAGGAAGGTTCTGAAGACGCTTTGCACACGCGCGCAGATTACAGTCACCATTGCTGACCTTCCTTTCTCTTACCAAGATGCCAAGCCACTGAAGCTGGCTTTGACGAACCTCCACAATGGCCAATGCAGCGGAGAAGGACACAGTCGAATCTAAAATGGCAAACTCCTGTCCTGTTGTGGTAATGGTGGAGCGAAGTGATCAAAACGAACAGCTGCCGCGAAGCGTCTGTAGCACGGGGATGGCGCGGCTTCAACGTACTCGCAATCTGTAGTCACTTAATTACTTCTCAAACGAGGATTTATTATGTTGTTGTTGTTGCTTTTAGTTTCGAGTAAGTCGACAATGATATATTCATATAAACGACAATTCACACGTTGCGTAATATAGGCAACCGGTACAGTATAATATCCCTCGTATAAGAGAGCTAAAGGCGATGAAAGAGCTGGGTGGCTGGGGATTAAGACATCATAAACCCGCGGATGAAATCAGATAGGCGGCAAACGTTGTCCCACTATTTCGCCAGCCTACCCAACAGCGATACCAACACTGTGAGCGCGAGAGAAGATCCGATATGGCACGAACACATTTCCGAAGGGGTAATTCGTCTCAAACGAGGTAAGAAAAAGAAATTGGTCTTTGCTTTTGCGCGCGGCTTGACGCGATTCCTCTTCGCGAGCGTAACAAGCCACAGGCGGGGGTCAGGGGTTAACGTTTCGCCCCCCACTCCTCCTCGGCTTCCATACATCTCCGTGCTGACTCCGCGCGCTTCCAGAGAAGAGAAACGACTCCGAACAACGGCGTTCGTCGTCGCCGGCGCGCCGAACAAGCGATTCATCAAAGACTCCAAAATAACGCACTTACGTTTGCTCTCCAATCAGGGAGTCCCGCAGCACCCCATGCAGCACCGCAGTCGCCCCCGCCGGGTTGACCTCTCCTGGTCAAGCAGCGATTACGTCCTGCGCGCAGCGCTGGCACTCGCGTTCACGCGCACGCTCGCGTGCACGAGCACACAACGTGCGCTCACTATTACGCGCGAGCATCCCGCCGCCACCGCTGCCAACAAAAAACGTCCGGAAAAAAACAAATAAAAAGCTGCCGATTCCGTCTTCGCTAATAATGGTCCTGCTTCGCTCGCGAGACTTAGCGCCATACATCTCATCTTTATTATTTTTTCTTTGATGCAGGAGAAATTTTGGTTTCTTTTTGGCATAGTGTTTTCTTTTTCTTTTTTTGTATCTCGTCCTCTTTCTCCTATTCTCCCCTTGCTTTGAGGTTGCCTCCCCGTGTCATCCGCGTTCGTTCCATCCGACGTTGATCCCCTATTTGTATTTTGTTTTGTTTTGTTTGTCTCGTGGCTGTCGCCCTCTTGGGCTTTGGAGGGTCATCGACGGTGTGGCTTTATCCGTTAACGATGATTTGTCATTAGGCTACGCGGCGGAAGCCGCAGCCTTTGTCCAACCGACTCGACGGCAGAAGAGTCCTGAGCAGAGCGGGGGCTTGATGACGCGCCTTTGTGTCGGAGCCGCTTTTCTCTCTCACGTTTGTTAGCTGCTTTTGTCCAAGACAGCGTGCGCGCGCGCACACACGTGAGCACGCACGCAGGAGCGTGCGCAAAGTGGACCTAGCTTCTTCTGTTGTTGCTTTCTTTATTGTTTTTTTTATGCGAGATTTGGAGTGCCGAAGCTGTGGTTGGTAAAGTAGGTTCTCCCCGCAAGAAAGAATCATCCAGTGATTACGTGTCTGCCCAGAGAAGGACCCAACTTGTTTCTTTGTTGTTCTTTTTGTGTTTTCTCGCTCATCTGCAAGACGCTGTCTGTCGGCTTGCTGATTAATTGAGACGACCGTCTCTCATGTTTTTGTGCGAGACTCAGATTATTGTGTTTGTTTTTTGTGCTCTCGGGTAGATGTTTTTGTCACTGATGGTTGGTGTTGTTGCTGGCCGCAGCAAAGTTGTTCCTCTTCCCTATCTTCGCGGAACTCTTGCCCCCCCCCCTTCCCCTCTCTTTATCTAGAAGAAGTCGAGGAAGGAGGGACGAGCTTGCTCGTGTTACGCAGTCGCGGTGGAGCGATGACGGGCGAGCACGAAGGCGGCAGCAAGATGTCCGCGGGGCCCGCAATTTATAGATGGACGCCTTTCTATCTTCCTCTCTTCTTTTTTTGTTTGTTTATCTCATTATTTTCTTATGCTCAGTAGCCCCATCTGTATTCCGTTTTTCTCTAGTCTAATACGTTTCCATTAACGCTCGCATCGGCACGTTGTCTCGCGTCAATGTACTCCGATATTCGTTATCGTGCGACGTTCCGCCGTCGCACGCTTCCGGAAGCCTTCTTCCTATCTAGGCCGATTGATTTATTCATCATTATTTTTTTAGTGAGGTCGTCGTTCATTTTGATTTTGATGGCAGACTTCCGTCTTTTCGACGCTCTTTGGTGCGCGCGTCATCGTGAATGTTCGGATGGCACGTTTCTAATTGAGACACTTTTCGATCAAATTGGGAGGTTGCGTAACGAACATTTCGAAATCTAGCTTAGCGGCTTGAGCAGGTCTTACGCGCTGTCGAGCGTCTGTGCGGAGATAGGAGAAGAGACGGATGTGACCGAAGAGAGGCCTTTGAAGCTCGACGATGAACACACTCGAACTCGAGTACCCCCGAACGAGTTTGTCTTCGACCGTGTCAGAAATCGCGGCGACAAAATCGACGGCTGCTCTCGGCCGAACGCGGTTGCTAGGTCCTATTACTTGCATACTGTTGAGACCGGTAATAGCGAAGTCAACGGGAATCGGAAATCACTTCGGGATATCCGTTATTTCGTTATAACCGACTTCGGTAATAACGAAGTGCAAAAGGGAATGGGAAATCGTGATCGCTTCGCTGTAGCCGCTATTTCGTTATAACCGACTTCGTTATAACTGGTCTCGACAGTAGTCCGTTTCACTTTATAAAGTCCTACCGCAGCTGTCCCCGATGGAGCCAATCAGAGAGCGCAAAAATTGCATCGTCACGGCTGTCGTTGCCTTTGGGCGTTCGTTATCACCGACTAAACCGATCACGCGCAGTAAATGCGTCGCAATCCTGCGTTGTTTTTGTTGTATTTTGCGCGTGATTGGCTTAGTTGGTGCTAGTAAAAGCACAAAGACAGCGATAGTCGTGACGATGTACTTTTTACGCTTTTTGATTGGCTACATTATTTCGTGTACGGTCGGTCGGACTTAGATGAAGTAGAAAACGGTTTTGCTTTACCGGACAATGAAGGCCTTTGTTCTTGTATATCTGTCGAGTTCCGAAACAGTGGGAGCGAAAGCGCCAACTTTCTTGTTCTGTTGAATCTCTGTGTCGGTCAACCTATAGCTGCCTCGTGAGAATGGTGACCTGCATGGGAACGCGGGTTTGCGAATTAAAGAAGCATAAATAAATGATTTTTTTTTCACTAATAACAAACACAACCGAAAAAAATAATGAAGAAAAAGAGAAGCACTCGAGGTTTACCGCACACGTACTTGTGTGAGAACTCGGGTCAAGCACCGGCAGTTCTTATATCTTCTACGTGATTAATGTATTTCCAACGGTAAAGTCTCCGAGTCCACGGCGGTGATGAATCACCTCGCTGTCTCGCGCTTTACTGCGAGTTACGCTCGGTTTGTTTGCTTTTTGTTTCGTGAAACTAAAGCGGGGGGATCGGCACCTAACTTTTCACTTTACCAACTTCTCGAGCCGAGCACAGTTCCGCAACTCACCATTCTCTGACTTGACCGTTGGAAATTTCACTTTCTCTCTTTGCTTTCGAAACGGAACTGTTACAATTGATCCTTGGTCACAGTTTTAGTTTGAGTGCTTATTTTCTATACCGCGTTTCACCTTACCACGTGGGTATGCTATACAAGACATCGAAGCCAATGCACTGTCGCGTGGCTGTCACGTGACCTTTGGGAAGGGCCCATCGCAACGAGCGGGGTGCGTAATCACGTTACACCTTTACAGCGCTGGACTGGCCGGGACGTCTCGCGGCGCCCGCTATGGCACGTCGATAGGTGAAACGCAAAGTTACGTTTCACTTCTGAAAAGTTGCGGTGCCGACAGAAAGTTGCGTTATTTTTCCCTCTTATTTTCGCGAATTAACTCCTCCGCATTGTTTTGTTCTATTTCGTCTCCAAATGCCGCACACCGTAATAAAATATATATATATATATATATATATATATATATATATATATATATATATATATATATATATATATATATATATCTTTTTTTTGTGGTGGTGCGTATTTTTCGGTGTTGTTTTAAATGTAGATGTTGTCTTTAAGGCCTCTCCATGCTCCGGAAAAAACAACAACACAGAAAGACAAGAATATTGCTATACATTGCTGATGTCGTCACAGTGTCGCTGTCAAGCCTCGCTGTTCTGCTTCTGACCTCGCTCGTAACGTCATGGGGATTTCGATGCTGAGGGACTGCGATGCTGTCCACACAATTCGTCACGGTGTCACTACCAAACGTCCTAGTCTTCTTCGGACCTCCCCCGTGACCTCGCAGGGACTGTTATACTCTCCACACAAATCGTTTATATTAAGATTTGAGTGTTCTCTGAGCTTATTTCTCGTGAAATATGAAGGGTGTTTTTCGAAGTTCACATTTGCCGAAAATTCGGAATTTATAAGAGTTTATTTTTATTAGATTTCCAACTCGCAGGAAGAGGGAGCTTAATTTTGCTAAGTTAGCATATTTTTAAGATTAAAAATAAAGAAAAAAATGTGGTAATTATACTTCGTTTCAGCTTGGGTCCAGACGCAGCCGATGCTACTAGCACGAGCGTGTGGCCCTGAACAGTGCCTGTACTGCACGAGCGCGCGTGCTTGGCAGGGACGCCCGAAGCCCGGAGCTCGCGCTTGTAGCATCGGCTGCGTCTGGACCCAAGCTGAAACGAAGTATAGAAAACACCCTGCCCTAAATTTATAAGAACTCATCTGCACCAAATGACATTGGCGCCCTTGCCATTGGTAATACTGACTGTCCCACTACAAAACTTTAAAACAAATACGCCTTAAAATCACTTAACTTTTCTACGTACTGGCTGGAAAGTTCGTTCTCTTCTCACCCTATTCTACCGCTTCTCCCTGCAGCTACGCGGGTAAGAGTTCACAGCTTTCACAGTTGTCAAATCACAACCCCACCTTCCTCCAAGAAGTTGAAACTGGAAACCAAAACAGTGACCTTTGTCGTGAACGAGAATTACAATGTCCTGTTGTCCTGCACAAACCCTGACGGCATAAGCGGTGGACCTTCTTTTGTCAATATTACTATATATGGAAGGAGTCCGGGGAAAATAAATAAATTGGGTTGTGTGTATGTGTATACAGCCTAGAAACTGGTCTGCCTCAACGGGCGACTTGTCTCTCAGCTGTAGATGAGCAATTTAGCCAGTGCAGTACTCAACCGCTGGCCTGGGGTCTTCAACGTGCACCACGCAGTAGCGCTACACGATTGCACGTCAGTACGATGCTCATCCAGATCGAAACGAGCAGGGGAATGAACCCAGCATTCCTGGCTTCTGTAGCGCAAACTTTCGCTCCACGTGCTCCGAGCTCGTTTGCGCTAGAGCACTCGGCCACCGATCCCCCATAAATCTGGGGAGACATCTTCTGAGAGACCGCTGACCTTGTGTTCTGACAAAATTTTCTCGTAGAATACTGACATTTTTGTCTCTTTTTCGCGTATCGTGGCCTTCAAATTCGAAATTTGTTCGGTAAAATCCGAACTGAAAAAAACATTTCACCAGCAGAAGCAGTTTTCGGATTCTACCCGATTTATCCGAAAACAGGGAACCCTAATTATAAGCGAGACGAAGTCCCGATGAAGTCTCGAGTCGACTTGGAAACAACGAGAGAAAGGATAGCAAATATGCCGATAAAAAGTTAAAAGTAAACGCCCAAAGAACGGTACCGAAACAGACATCCCAAAGCCCGCGATCGCGGAAGCGAGTGAGCAGCGTAAACACCACAAAGAGACGAAGAGACACAAACACAAAAAAGGGAGGAAGCGTGAGAGAAGAGACGCTCGCCCGTATCCTGAATTACGGCCGGCATCTTTCGGCACGGCACGCGGGACAGCGTTCCCGCCCCGCCGATCCGTCCACGCTTTTTCTGGGTCGCCGTATCGCCGCGGGGGCCGATCCCGCCGTCTCTCGAACGCATGCGCGCCGAGCAAACAATGGAGAGATCGAAGAACAATGCTTCGACCTTCCAGCTGGAATCCATCTTCGAACGCGGCAGCCGCTGCTGGCGGCGACGGCAGCCTCCGCGCCTTTCCGTCTTATCATTACGCGCCACTCGTTTCCTTCGTGGCTGAGGATTCTTTCTTTTAATTTTATTTTGCGTATCGAAGCGAGCACGTCATGCGAACCGTCTCGGCTTTCGTGCGTGCGCGCGAAGGAGCGGTACGATAATTGTTTACCCGAGGAAATGGCCGAGGCAGCCGCCAAGCCGAGCACCTGAGTGATTAGGAGAAGGCCGGGACTCTGCGAATGTATGTAGAGCATGCAGCAGCGCGCGCTACGCGATCGCGCGTTGCTTCTTACACTGTACACCAAGGATGAAAAAGAGAATAACCTAAACGAAAGTAAAGAACAAAACAAAAGACAGTTGAGCCGAGTGTAAAGTAAGAACGCATATAGTGGCCACATTTAGATTTACACTGTGACACTGATCACTGCGCACTACTTATTCCACAGTTGGGTTTCTTACACTGGTCCGATATGTATTTTGTGTCCTTCTCGAACTCGCGTGAGGTGAGCCAGTGACGCGGAAGACTGCCGGGATTATGCCGGGTTTTTGAGCGGTCTCGATGCGATCAGGCGGTCAGGTTTTCACCGTAAACTTCCATGCCAGTTTGGTCGAGGCCTTGTTGTCGAATTTACTCTATCTATATTTTTTTCCTTCTGTCCAATATCCCTGACAGATGCAAACAATGCAGTGTTTGCCTTGGACAGAATATTTTACTGCGATAGCCGTTATAGGAACCTCCCAGCTGCATTCGCGGCTTCGGCGTTGTGCCAGGCAGAAATCTCCATTTCACGTGCTCTCTCGTGTGCACCGGCCCGTGACGCCAGGCAAAGCGTTTCGCATTTGGCTCCTGCCAGGCAGCAGTGTCTTCTGCCTCTACGCTTTTCAGGACACTAACGTCACTGGCTCCTGGAAAAGTAGTACCGTTTCCTTCCCTGCCTCCTAGCCGGACACAAACAATACCAAGATGCAGACGACCAAATCATAGCAAGGTCATTACCTGATCTGCTCTCAGTTTCCATGGCGATCGCCATTTTGATCCGTTTAAAGTCTTCGAAGCTTCGAAAGGGTCGTTTTGAACCAGTCGCGCCAAGGTTGCTATAGAACATTATCGTATACTAAAAGCGTTCCTCGCCAATATGAGCAAGCGTCTTTGGCACTGGGCATGCAATCAACTTATCAATCATGCTTACTTCCCCAGATCTATCACAATGATGTTGCTCTCCTTGCGTATTTCAAGACGGGAAAATTATTTTCCAATGCCTCCATGCACCGACGCCGAATGTGGTGGCGGTACGAAGATGTACGTTGGTTTTGCCGGTGTGTGGGTAGCAAAATCTCTGGATAGGCCTCCTGCGTTCCAGGGGGCGCTTTAAAATGGGACTTGTTAGGACTTGTTTTGGGTAGTACAAACTTGAGCGGCTCAAACTGCCACACACGGCGTGCCTGCTCTGGTGCAGAATGCGAGATCACGAGGAAAATACAAAGAAACAACAAACATTCGAATGGCGTCGAAGCACAGGTCAAAGCTAAGACCCTAAGAGCGTGAGACAAGAGACGCCGTCTGAGGCGTTCTAAAGTAAACAGGGAGAAAAAAAAGCGTCTGACGTCAGATGTTTTTGGCGTCAACACAACGAGGTAAGAGAGGCGTACCCCAGGGATGATGGCGTGCATCTGGTACTTTTGTTTGTCTTGCGGCGTTGAATCTAGCCGATTTCGGACGTCAAAAGGTGTTGTTCCGTTCTTCACCACTACAGTGAAAGATAAGAGCTCGGTGAAGTACGAGGCCCAGTCAGGTGAGCTTGTACTACCCAAAATGAGGGTGCCACAGTTTGTTCAAAGCTTCAGCGCAGGAGGCCTATACAAGAAACGTCTCCCTAAAGGTATGCGGAGCGCAAGTTTGTCTGCTTCTTGCGCAAGGCTAGCAGTGACGTGAGAACGCCGAGCTCTGATTGGCTCCGATTGGAAGGATAGTGGGTAGACCGCAAGGAAGGTAGCATTGAGGCCTACCCACTATCCCTCCATCAGAGCCAATCAGAGCTCGGCGTCGTTCTGACGTCACCGCAACCCCTGCGCAAGAAGCAGACGAACTTGCGCTCCGCATGCCCGCCTCACCGGCGAATTTAGGTCGGCTCACAAAATGGCCACCATTTGGTGCTACCTTCCCAGAATCCAGTTACTTTAGGGGACACCGCTTCACATTCCTCACAGTAGAACTTGATTAAGGATTACTATCAGACGTAGAGCAACCCACCACTGGTAACGGCACCTGATTTGATTTATTAGGGTGTTTTAGTAGATCGTTCTCAAAGACCCGCTACCGCTACGGGCGCGCGCTTCAGAGCATGCATCGAAGTGACAGTACGAGCTCCCGCTACAAATAGCGTGGCCTGAAATTACGACCTGCTAAAACTCTCTAGTCTTAGGCGGGGACGTTGACTCATGTATGCAGTGTGTTCTTTTTCGTACACACTTGAGTGACCACAAGACTGTTGCGTGCGTGATCGAGTAAGTAAACGGTGTATATGCATAAAAGTGGGTGTTTTACAACGCGCGATAACAACTATCACTGTCACTTCGCACACTGTGGTGAAAAGCTGCGGATTTTCACACAGTGCTACACTCGTCGTACGTATTCTAAATACAAGTTCAGAAGAAACAAGATAAAAAAAGAAAGAAAAGAAGATAGCATATAAACAACCCACACAGCCAAAGACACGCAGTGCATTCTGTGGTTCCGGACTTAATTCAAAGAAATGAGAGATCTCTTTTTTTTTTTTAGAGCGCAGCTCTTTAGCTGTTTGTTTCCGGGTTGAGCGGCGTCGCCGTCGCCGTAACCGCGCGTTGCATTATGGGACGTTTCCCCATAATGACGTCACACGTGACGTCACAGGGGTCACGAGGGTGACACCCGTGTGACGTCACCCTCATGACGTCACACGGGCATACCCTCCCCTCCTCCTCCTCAAGAGCTGCGCTCTAATTCGGCGTTACGGAAAATTGTAAACATCGTTTTTCTATTTTGTTTGTCGAATGTTACTAAAGACAGCGCCAACATTTTTGCGAATTTAACCAAAGAGAGCACCAACTTCAAAGCCGCGCTCCTGAATGCATGGAAAGTACGCTTTGTTAGCGCACTAGTACTCTTTTTGATAACACGTTTGTCTCCACACCACGTTAGAGCAGCGTAATTAACCTCTGATCTAGCGCTCCCGCGAACCTTAATTATGGCAACGTTCACGGGCGTCCCCGAAACCATCGCTGCCAGACGGCGTATTAACGCAAATTAATGGGCGTATTAGTAACGGCCCGCATGCAGTATGTTTATAACTTGAGCCTGCCTTACGTGAAAAGTCCTAGACGATATTTTCGGAGGCAGGTTCTGTTTCCGGTTTGAGGGCATCGTTCCAAATGTATTCACATCGGATTTTTGTCATTTCTGTATGTTTAAAATGCGCGTGTTCCGTGAGTTGAAGCGGTATTAGTATTTTGTGTCACGCCTTTATCCGACGGAATAGGTATTAATTGAGATAAGAGCTCAAAGCAGGAACGTTATTGGCGTAACTAAAACTGAACTAAAAAAAGAAAAAAGATTGTGCAAGAATGTGTTTGAATTAGAAGAAAGACTCGAGAAATCAGCGTATAATGGAGCCCCTGAGGTGAAGTTTTCAGTGAAGAGCAAAGGAAAAAGAAAAAGTAGAATGCCATATTTGCGTCTGCAGTTTAAACCTGCTGATGCATTATGCTGGGAATATACATAGCTTGCACTGACGTCACTTGGTCAGACGTAATGGGGGCACATTGGAGGCTTAGCTTCCGCTGCGTTAACAGGACGCTTCTTTGGCACCAGGAAGGCGGGACGGACTAACGTCACGTGCAAGCCATGTATTAGGAAAGGTGCAGGAAAGCCGATCCTTCCGTTCAGTAGCTGTCACTCTAATATGAAAGCGACTATGATTAGGAACTTGGGCAACGCAGCTTTTTAACATTCATGCTGTCGCGTTTTCACATATTGGCCAGACATAAGCTATAGAAGCGAGGACATACTACCGCCTATCAAAAGTGAGCAGCGAAAAGCGGCGCGGACTGGCGACCGAAATGTGAAACGGAGCACAGGGTATTAAATGCACGCCGTTGAAGTTCCATACTGTAGTCATTAGTAGGATGAGAACAGCAGAGAGGTCCACTTCGGGGTATCGTGCACTTCAAGCGTTCATGCGCGCGCACCCGAAGCACGACGGAAGGCAGCGATCGTGTGCTGGGGGCCGGGCATCCGAACGAGAGTGCTTGCAATTCTCATTCTGTCAGTGACTGTAAACCGTTACTGCTAAGGTCAGGGTGTTTTTTGTTGTTGTTTTCCTTGGTTTTTGACGCTTTGACAGGGGATCGAAGCCTAGCCGTCGCCGTCGTTTTCGAGCAAGCCTTCTTGCTTCCCAAAACATACCACCGCCGCGACGTGCCCGACCCACGTGATTGATGAAGCGCAATCCAGACCACAGCGTGCGCACGTGCGCGCGTCCGTGCGCGTTTCTGGCTAAGTATCGCCGTCCAAAGTGCACCGCATTCGCCGCAACACACCAAGCCCAGAGCACCGACCCGGCCCACCATCGCGTCACTAATGACGCGTGCACTGTGTCGGGGTTCGGGGGCGCCGGACTCGCGGACGCGCGCGTAGCCCTAACTAGGCTTAGCTTCCGGACCGAGTAGGGCATTTAACTAGGCCTAACTTCCGGCCATTTCCGGTCGTTTCTCCATGAGTCGCGAGCTCGAGGCTCACTTCCGGATTCGTTGTGTGGGAGCTATAGGAGGCCTCGATTCCTCTGCCCATTGTTGCCAGACGCGCAATTCGCTCGTAAACCGTAGGGACCGAAAAAAAAAAAGGAAGGAAGGAAGGGGGTTGATGTATGTAAGCGGGTTCGAGCTCGCCTCTTTAAATGCCGGTTGTTGTAATGGAAGCAGGAAGAAGAGAGGATCGCGACAAAGGAGCATCGGGTCTTCCGACGCGGCGATGCTGGTGTTGTGCGCTTTCGTCGTCGGAGGAAGGCCTTGGCCCGGAATTGGATTCGAGGCGGCGTGCCGCCGAGATGCGGATACAATCGTAGCGTGACTTCGTGACAAAAGGGGCGACTGATTTCTTTTGTCGGCTCGTTTCATTTCTGCGGCCACTCGCTTCTTTGTGTTCGTCCCGCTTTTGTTTGCTTTTCTTTTTTTTTTTGGTGCGACGCGGTGCTTATTGCTAGCCGTCCGCGCAGCGCGTGACATACCAAGTTCTTTTCGGCTCCCATACTCCCATAGGGTAATTTAGCGTGACATGTTTTAAACGCTTGTCAAAAAATGGAAACACGCCGCAGATATTCTTTTTTCTATTATTATTTCTTTCTAAGTAGCATTTTGCGGGTTGTCCGTTATAATAGGAATAATACTTTCCAATCCTGGAATGTGTGTAATTTTGAAATCTCGAAACTACATAGAAGAGACTTTTTTTGTTGTTTTGTTTGCGTACTCTCGTTTGCTCGTTTCTTTGTTCATTGTGACGCGTTTTCGTTCGGGCGGTTGATTGTTCGTCTTTGTGTGGCCGTTCTAAACAAACTGCGCGAGCGACCCGCGACTCTTTCAAGCTGAATCGTGCCACTTTAAATGGTCGCCAGGCGCGTACCTAGGTCTCCTGCGTATCGATATTATCTTCAACAACACGATTGTTACATAACTGAAAAAAAAGAGAAAAAAAAGTCCAATGATAGACAGCCGGATTGCCTTGAGGAGCTTATTAGTTAACGTCTATTCGTTTCACGTCCACGGTTGCTTCGCGTGACTTGCAATCCTTCGCGTGTTTCGTGTATGCCGATCACAAAATTCAGAATTCGTTCTTGTTATTTGGATTCCTCATGCTCATCGTCGTTCAGCTCATCATAATCTAGAATGACATCTATTGATATATATATCAATACACAACGAATTGTGTATAGATCAATGCGATACTATAAAGTCGGAGCAGAGCAAACCCCCATAACAACACATAGATGCATAGCAATTGCACCGGCGTCACTTAGGTTTGTTGTGTGGACCAACTCCTCTCAGGAAGGAGTGGGTCTACACAGTGTCGACCTTCCTGTCCGGTGCCTTGCTTTGTAGGGTGTGTAGCGTCACGGGTGCCACCCAGCCCGACGTGAGGCTATCGGCATGCCTCGCTACGAATCCGTGACTACGGAGGATGTTCTGGTTCGCGTGAGGGCGAGAGCGATGGCAAGCTCTTCTTTTGTGCCGCTGCCCGTGGGACGGAGGCGCTGGTCAGGTACTCAGGCCGGTCCGTCACCACGGCCACCATGTCTCGTTTGCCGTTGTCGTTGGCTGCGTCGGTATTAAGCCGTCGTGGGGATTCGGAGTATACGCCTTATTTAGGGGCTTTCGCTGCTTGCTTTTATGCGGCCCTGAGGGTGGTTCGGGCGCGTGTTTCCATGGATTGGGTGCACAATTATCTGTTGACGCCATGATTCCGGTATCGCCCGCGGCTGGGGCTGGTCTCGCGGAACCAGCTTGAATTTGGTCAGCACTTTGCGGCCCGTCTGTGTGTGAGCGAGCTGTGCCCTTTGATTTGACAAGTGGCCCTTCAGTTAGTTCCTCCACGGTGTTATGTAGTCCACAGAGCAACTTCTCTGTGGATAGCGTTCAGTTTGGGACCGCAGGAGATTACATTTTAGGGCGAGCATGTCGTTACATGGCAATTCATTAAGTCTTACCTTTTCTATTTTTTATTATGTCTGACCTCATTGGAAACGTGCAACAAGACATTAGCGCCACGGTGCGATAGACGAAGCATTTCGCGTAGACTGCGATCGGATTGGCATAGGCATCCAGTGTAGCCGCCGACCTTAGTTTATAATTAATATCAGCTTACCGGACATTACTTTCGACATACCAAAAATTTAGGAGGCACGGTCGGCGCAAACTGTTTTTGACACCCGAAAATTGGGAACACAGATCCCCTCCATGCGCTGGCGAGAAGCGCCTCGATTATATAAATCCCAGTCAGTATACGCTTGCTCGATCCGCCTCCGAGCCAGAGCAATCGGATAATAAGAGGAACACGAAAAGCACTTATTGTGTAGAATTTTATCAATTACTGGCACTGGTGAATGTAGTCCCGTAGTGATTTCGGAACCGTCGAACACACACAATCGCTTCGTATTCTTCCAGCGCAAAGAAACGAGAAAAAAAAACAGCACAAATAAACCAAGAAAACATGGCGGTATAGAACCGCTGTCGCCACTCACAACTGCGGGACACACGATTTGAACCCGAGCTCCGAGTAACTCTTCCGGGTCCGATTGACGGAAAACACATCCAGAGCAATGCTGGACGTGGGTGTAGGTTCCGGAATTTCAAGGCGCCGATTCTTTAATCCGGAGGTAGATGGAGAAACACTACGCAGAAGCGGCGAAGACGTTCCGGGCAAATTAGAGACCTATAGATTATACGGAGGTTGCGAACCTGTCGAGGTTTGAGTTCAACCAGGCTGGAGCTTTCTCGAATTTCTAGCGCGAATTTCGTCAAAAGTTCGACTGAAGTTCGACTTTGTGCGCCTTGCGCGAAAATCGGGAGAAGAGCTGAAGCCACCTGGTGGGGGCCAAGTGCAATATTTATTAGGGTATATATACTCTTTTATTGTTTCACATTTTAAACCTACCAAAGCATTAGAAGCGGATATATTTGCTATCATATTGCGCAAACTTTGGTATATATATATTAAGATAAACTACGTTATAAATTATTTGTTTCTCAATTTTTCATACTTTGCGTAACATAGTCGGGCTACGGTCCACAAGTCGTAACATTGGACAAACTTTGCTGCTTAAAGTTCGAAGGCTCACCGAACCAGTCGAACCTCGAGGTTCGACGTCGAAACTTAGGTTCGCAGTGTTCCACTACGCCGCGTAACGTGGACGCTGACACTGGTGCACGACGACCAGCTGCCAAGGCGGAGCGGCGCGCCCCCTTTAGGTGTCGCACGCTCCCCATACTATACTTCGTCTCAGCTTACGACGGACTGCCGCGGACACTACGAGCCATTGCAACCAATCCAGTGCCGTGAACGCGTATCACGTGACAAAGCCCCCTGCGCATCGTTGCGTCCCTCCCAAAGGTCATGTGACACCCAGGTGACATTATTCCGGATGGCCGTCGATGCTCGCCTTCTAAGCTGAGTCAGCGAATCATCCGCGGTGTGAACGGTGTCCCAACAACCGCATCGTCGGCTCTTCATGGCCGGAGTATGGGGAGGCGATCACGTGAGGCATACCAGTGCCCACCTAAAAGGCAAGGCTTGCGTCTTTCCCTCCCAAACATCATCTCTAGTGGATCCAAGCAGCGCCGCCGCTTAGTTTACGTCAGCATCGCCACCAGCACGCGCCTCACGCTTTGCGGCCACTAACGATGACGTCACACGCAGGGCTTGTCTTCTAGACAGTATTGGGTAGACCCTCCGTTTTTCCTCCTCTCCAGTCACGACCGACGGCGGTCCAGCTCACGAACGGCAGCTCTGCTTTTGTTCTCTCTAGTGCTTGTTATGAACACGGCTTCCTCGTGACGGCGAGGCCGCGGCAACAGGACTGCGACGACCCCTCCTCCCAATCCAGCTGCGTGTGTGTTTTTGTTTTTTTTGAACGATGGCCACTTTTCGAGACCGTTAGCACGTTTGCGGATCGCCAAATATTGACGACGCTGACGGATGGGAGTTGCTTCTCTGGGTGACGCCGATGCGGTGTGGGAATGCGTATCAGTTCGCGAGGGTTTCCTCGACGCTCGATGCTGCTTTCTCGATGCTCGTTCTTTCTTTTGTTTCTCGCACAATTTCGCCGATTAAACCTTTATCTTCATTTTTGCGCTTATCGATCCTTTTTCCATCCACGGCAATATGGCGTACACATATTGTTAGAACGCTCTTTGGATGTCCCGAAGGTCCTCGAAAACGCGCCCCTTTTTTCAGAGTCAACTTGAGCTTGTGGGAAAAGCAGATAAAGACAGCAGGGACAAGGGCGGGCTCCCGAGAACCAGCGTCTTATGTAAGACCGCGTGAAAGAGGCCGAACCTGTCGAGCCTGGGGGCGCACGAACGACTTGAAACTCGAATTCGCGTACTCCGTTCGTGCGTTAGCTTTAGTCAGTGCTTTCTTGAACACAATCTTAGTTGTTTTGAGCAAGCCGCCCCAGAGATCACTGAAGTGGACGTTGAAGCTGAACTACCCCATTTTGGTTTAGAAATAAATTTGCAAGCAATGTCAATTCTGTGGGAGCTTTCAGCCGAGGTCGCACTACTAGTACATCATACAAAAGACATGGCGTTTGTTGCAGACATGATGGTCGAATTAACGCGCGTTAAGCATGTTCTAAGCATGTTCATACATGTGTGTGCTTCGATATCGTCTAAAGACAGCTTTTTTTTATGACCGATGTGACAGGACCGCATAAAAGGAATGCCTCAGACAGTCTCGCAGACTGCCCCTTGTATGAACAGAGTGACCGGGGCTTTATGATGAAGAAGATACCAGGACTGTCGTATACAAAACGTCTTGCTTATGCGCACGTCACACAAACCGGAAAGCAATACCGAGCAAGAGCAGCCTTTGCACGCGAACAGAAAATAACACAAGGACAACGACCGATCCACATCGGGTAACACTGCCACCAGCGGTGGAGCTGGGCGTAAGGCGTGTTTTTCCCATCGTCAGAGAGCCAGCCGAACCAGTGACCCACACCATGTTTTCGATCGACAGGGTGCTCACGCTGCTCGGTTACAAGCTCGATATCAAGCTGGGGAGACTTCAAGGCCCGCTTTCGCGAAGACCGCCGCCCGGCCAACCCAGGCGCCAACCAGTGGAGCCCGAACACGGGGATGAAGGACTCCCTGCGTAGCCAGAATTCAGGCCGGCTCATCTGCGAGCTATAGACACGCGTGGAGCTTTCGCCAGGCGCTCGAGAACGGCCTTGTAGAAGTCAGCAGCCCATAGTGGCTCCGACAAGACTATCGTTGCGAAGACCGCTGCTGGGCCTAACGCTCCTCACCCTCTTCACTATCCCATCATCACCCGTAAGATGATCCCGCCACCCTCGCCCACAAGCTCCATTCTAAGCATAGTCAGCACTGTGGAATATCACTGCATCACCGCTAGATGCGGTGCCGCGGGCCTTCATGGTATGCGCGACTTGCCTTTCTTGGCACCGCGGCTCTCCTGAGACAGAGTAAAATATCAAATATCGAATACCAAATTAAATTGACACAACCTCCATTCCGTTAGAACAGGGCACATTTTGATCGCCACCGTTCACCCATCATTAGCGATCGAGGGACCGCGCTTTTCCCGCGCACAATGCCCCCGCGGGGTTTGAGGGTTTGGACCACACCGTGCGCCACTATAGTGGATATGGAGCGCGGAGCTTACTCAGCGAACGTCGAAACTCGCGGAGTCGTCGTGTTTTTTGCGGACCCGCTTTTCCGCCCTGCACGGACCGATGACAGATGCCTCATGTTTATGCGCATACTCGATGCGGTCACCGTGTGCGCGCGCGTGTGTGTTGTGCACTTGTTCCGCACGCGGAGCGACAATTTCTTCCTTGGAAGGCGGGTAAGGATGGATTGGCAGAAAGAAAGGCAGTGTCCCGCCATTAAAAGGGATCGTTGCGCCCTTGGTGGGCCCGCGTTTTGAAGACGCGGTCGGTTCCTGTCGTAGAACGGACGCTCTCACGGCTCTATTGACGTCTTCCGTTTGGTTATGAGTTTGGATTTGCGCGACACGCATAGAAGGAGACCTCGAGGTGTTACTTACTAATTGTTTTTACCCACTTAGATCTTGCCGGCACTTCGCAGACAGTGCCAACATCTACATAAAAGCTATCACTTCCTAAGGAAGAAAGAACAATGAGAGTCACATACACCTCCCGAGTGTATGTAACCAGGGAATCTGAAAACGATCCCTCTTGTTGAGATCTTTGTCGCTTAGTGCCGAGATGTGACGACACCACGA
Source organism: Ixodes ricinus (assembly GCA_037355805.1). Taxonomy (NCBI): domain Eukaryota; kingdom Metazoa; phylum Arthropoda; class Arachnida; order Ixodida; family Ixodidae; genus Ixodes; species Ixodes ricinus. The sequence continues at coordinate 91,396 of JAZHYW010040447.1, read as the reverse complement.
TTTCTTTCTCACCCTTTCTCAAACTTTAATCATGTAGGATGTTTCCCCTGAAATGCTTGAAACCGGCAACGCGATCAAAAAGGTTGACGAAGTGAGTAGCAGCGTTTTGGGGGTGCGTACCTATGACGTCATCAGATTGACTGCTAACGTGCTTCGGCGAACATTTTGCCTTTCATCTTCCACGCAGGCCTACGTCATGGTGAATATCAACCAGCCGCGGCTTTCCGTTTAAGACCTTACAATCCGGCCAAACTAGCGTTATGTTTCAATTAAGTCGCCCATGCTGTTTGTACGAGGTGTGATCAAAAAGTTCCGGGACTGATTTTGTAGCGTAAAAAGAGAGGGCAGCACAGTGATGCGCGCGCAGCAGTCGAAGGCAGGGACCTTCCTGCGTCATTATGCCAAAGGGCGTCGCTCTGTGAACATTTGGAACTGCGCTACACGAGTTTGTTTGACCACATGCACGAGCATAATGGCGATCTCTCCATATAGACTGCAAACCAAAGCGAGAGCGAACATCAATTTTACGTCAAACTCGGCAAATCTAAAACAGAGACCTCTGAAATGATTTAGAAGGCTTATGTCAAAAAGCAGTGAGGTGTGCGAGGTGTTTTGAGTGGCACTCGCGCCTCAAGAATGGCAGAACGTCACTGAAGTCAAGGAGAGGTCGGATAAGGTCGCCCTACCGCTCTTCGTCTTCCAGCGATGTTCTGCCGTTCCTGAAGCGCGAGTGCCACTTAAAACACTTCGCAAAATTCACCCCCTCCCTTTTTTTTTTCTTTTTTTTCCCGCTGCGTAGAAACGGGGTTAGTAGAGTAGGAACTGCGTATTAGTAGAATAATCTAGCGCGGGCGCGAGGATATTGCACGGTCGGATTATACGCGCGGTAGCATCTCAGAGAAAATTATACAACGCCCTTCAAAAGAGGTGCCTGGATGAAGAAGAGGAGTCTTTTTTTATGCATTCACAATTCCTTCACCACGTGTCACATTGCATCTCATTCCGATAGCAAGGGCTGCTCGTTCAAAGCCCCGTCGAGTGCACCTTCGTATCATACTTGACGGAATGTCCAAGCCAGGCGATTTTGTTCTCCCTCGGGCATCCCTTAGGGACAGGGCTGCTGTCCTTCTCGCGTGCAGGACGATGGCGCACGCCGCTTCTGGCGCTCTGCCCCTCTGAGGGAAGGGGGTCCCTGATTACTCCGCCGACCGTTTGATTTATGGGCAATGCGAAGACGTGGTCCAGGAAACGGGAGCAACAAGCGCGGCGTCGGCCAGCTCGTGCGCCCGCCGGACGACGCTTCGCGCTACCCTGGCGCACCGGGCGGCTTCATTTGCAACCGCTTATTACGCGGACGGGGTAGCCCGTGGAGCGCATAAGTTGATCTCCAACCGCCAGGGACGTTTTGGCGCTCGATCGACTTGGGCTTCCTCGTGGAGCGGTTCTCGTTCTTTGTTTCTTCTTTGTTTTGGCCGTCGAGTAGAGGCTATTGTTTGTCTTCGAAGCGTCGTCGCCGTTGTGTCTGCTGGAACGCCGCTATACCGCGCCTGTCCTCCACGATCGCCTTCGGACTTTTTTGCCGGTTTTTGTTGTTTGCGTCTTAGGCCATGGAGAATGTATGCGCGTTGGCTCGTGACTCTTTGTTCTGGCGAATATGCTCGCGCCCCGGAGCTGCGTTTTTTCTTCTTTTTTTTCCCTTGTGATTTTTTTTTATTCGATGCACGGATATCGGGAAAGTGACTTTGCTATTTTGACCACACTGATAACTGTCATACGTGACACTTGTATGTTCTAGCCAAAGCAAACGCGGGTGCGTTTTAATTTTTTATTGCATGTTTGACTCCAGGTTGCAGAGGTGCACATCCTATTCAGGTACGAACCAACGGTCCAGGCACCGAATTTCCTGAATTAACCTACAAATGTAGACCAGTTAATTTGTGACACTGAAAGCAGGATAATGAAAAAAAAAAAGAAGAAAAGAACTCTAACATTTTGACGAAAATAATCCTTGGAAAAGGGGAACAAGGTCCGGGACAAGGACAAACACAAATCTCCAAACACTGCTTACGGTGACTGGTGCGCGACCGAAAAATCCGCCATGGCCCAGGCATCGAACCCGGGACCTCTCCATTTCCAGTGGAGCGCTAGTCAATTGATCTAACCAGGAGTAGACGTCAGTCAGAGCAAACGGGATTTATCAGCTGCTACAAGTCTAACACCAACAAGGGTGAACGGCTTGCATTTTAAGGTTATGATTATAATCCAATTAAATGCGAAAGTGCAAGCGACCTGGATAAGAATGACGAAAGTAATCCCTGGAGAAGGGGAACAAGAGGGACAAAGGACAACTTGTCTAGCCAACAACTTGTTTGACCAACAACCAACAACTTGTTTGAGGTTTTTATTCGGTTCGTACTTCTTCCACCTTAATTCGTGAATTATTTCAAATTATTTCGCAAGGTTGCGTGTGCTGCTTTTGTCACGCGAAAAGCGCGTGTTCACCTTCGCATCGTTCATGAACTTCTGTACCTAGTATGATCTAGTTCCTGTTACACTGCTCTTGTCGTACGTTTTTGCAACATTTTATCTGAGTTCTGGGTTCCCTAAACTATACCGTTTTTTTTTGTTTTGTTTTTTTGCGAAGTGAGGCAGCTTAAGCACGCTGTGTCCACGGCACTGCACTGTGTTTTTAAACGGTCTACACCACACTCAACTTTCGAGTTCTCTCAGTATCATGGCGCCGAAGGCTGGTCCGCACATTAAAGCGTTCTCGGCCAACGAGGCGAGGCGGAGAATAAATACCGGAAGGTTAGTGCGCAGATGAAGACAATGGAGGTTTCCGATAAACGAAACCTGCTGCGAGCCCTCAGCCTTCTTCTTTTGTCCCCCCTTTGCGGCACTCGATCGAGCGGCCACAGGGTGCGCCAAGAACGCCACACCCCGGACAAATTGACGTCCCGATTGCCGAGGACGACAACGCTAATTCCCTCCGTCCCACGCGCCTATGCCCGAGCAGGCCGTCGAACTTCGGTAAAGTGCTTCCAAACCCACCAACTCGTTTAATATACCTACTCGCTCTGCTTAAAGCGACATCTCTCGTTGAGAGATACAGTGATGTCTCGTTAATATGGACATCTTCACCCCCCCCCCATACACACACAGTGACAAGAAAGTGTTCATAATGTGAGTTTTAGAGCGCAGCTCTTAGCGCCCGTTTCCGGCTTGAGCGGCGTCGCCGTCGCCGTTACCGCGCGGTGCATTATGGGACGTTTCCCATGATGACGTCACGCGTGATGTCACATGTGACGTCACGAGGGTCACCAGTGACGTCATAGATGACCTCACCGCGTGTAGCATTATGGGTAATAGCGGAAAATTTTCCTCGCTAAATTTAGCGGAAAAGTTCCCCCACTAAACTTAGCGTGAAAATTTCCCCGCTCACAGACGTCGACGCCGGCATCTCTGTGACACGAGCTCCTTAATGCCATGTTAACGCCTGCCTATGTGCTGATGTTTATGCATCTGACGTCACAACGAGATGGCGGATCAATAAAGTTGCCAGGTTAGTTTCGGTTTCTGGTTATATCGTATTTCTACGGTTTAAAAAAAAAAAAATTTGGGGGGAAATATATTTGCTGTTTTAGGCTCACGTTTTAGTGCTCTTTCAGAAAATACGCCTAATATAAAACGTTCAAATTGACGCCGGGGACACAAGTGTATAGCATACCGACAGAGGTATCTTGCACCATGCACTCACTTCTCTTATAATATTGGCTGCTGGAATGCTACACAACTCCAACTAATTGCGTATATAGTCACTGATAGAGCGAGAACGGCAGGGAGGCCTCTGAGCTGTCTCGCCTTCAGCGCGAGCTTCCCACCTTCGACGACGCTTCGGCGTCTATTGAGCTTCGAGCATGCACGCGCAGTGAGAGCACGACGAAAAGCAACGGGCGAGTTGGAACTTGGATGGCCGGACATCCGAAAGAGACGCCCTGCCGTTCTCGCCCTGTCAGTGACTATAGTAAACACCTCTATGTCGATGCCTGCCCTCGCGTTGCGACATCGGTATCAAAGTCGCCCAACATTAAGTAGAACAGCATTCAACTCGCACTGCATGCACGGTAAGGTTGTAATGCAATTATTTGCAGCTATAAGTGCATCAAACATATGCGGAGTGCAAGTCGTCTGCTCCTTGCGCAGGGGTTGCGGTGACGGCAGCACGACGCCGAGTTCTGATTGGATTTGATTGAAGAACTTCGGGTAGACCTCCAAAGCAAGCTGCCTTAGAGATCTACCCAATATTATTCAATCAGAGCCAATCAGAACTCGGCGTCGTGCTGCCGTCACCAGAACCTCTGCAAAAGAAGCAGAAGAACTTGCACTTTGCATAGACGATTGCAAACATGGCGTTCCGACTGGTGCCTCATACATGCGCGCAATCACGTGCAGCGTGCTTTTGAACGTAACATTGGCAGGCTCGAAGTTTCACGTGGTTACCTGCACAAGCGGGAACATGGCGGCAGCCAGATGGCTTGTTTTCAATCGTCTAGGTACTATACATAGTCTCCTCTATACTGACAAAGCCTGGCAGAGCGCCACGAGAAGCAGCCGCCGAAATTGAAAAGGTAGAGCGGCAGACAACGAATGGAGAGGAGAGCCACGTGACGGGCGCCCCGCTGCGGCGAGCCGCCGAAACACACTTGTCCCAAGCGATGTAATGTCCAGTTGTGCTCCTCGCGTTTACCGCACTACCGCTTCGTTTCTCGTCGGGTTTAAAACCATGTTTCGGGTCCTCGCCACTTGAAAAGCTGTGCGCTGACGTCCAGGTTCCCCGAGAAATGCTCTGTGCTACTAGATCCCCGCGCTTTAAATCTGCGACCGGACACTCTATGGCTCCGTCGTCGAACTGCCAGGCTTTGTTAGTATAGAGGAGGCTATAGAACTACTAATATTCAAATCACAACGTGTTTGAATTAGATTTTACTCTTCCCGTCGTGGTGTTACATAAAGTGGTGTGCAAATCCCGTAACATCGCCTTTTGTTTAGAATAATCTTTGCCTCTAAAGTATTGCACGAATACATTGGTGTCTGCCCGTGTATATTTACTCATATAAAAACACTGCCTTCATTCGCGCCATAAATATGCTTCCTGAAGCCTTGTCGAGATAAAGATGTATGAGCGCGAGGAGTTAGCCTGGAAGCTGGCTCTCCCGCGCGAAGGCTCTCGGTTCCCTGCATGTCTTTGTTTCAGTCGAAAAGCAAACAGATATCTGAACCGCCACAATAGTAATTATTATTTCACAGCGTGGTATCGCACTGTCATCATATATAGTCACACTGCGCGTACATTATAGGCATTGTGCTTCTCATTTAATGCCCCTTTGTTCCCGTTGCCAGATACTTGACAGAGATATCCAAGTTTAATACGGCATTGTAGTCGAAGGACGCGCGAAACTAACATGCTTTGCCGCGTGCAGAATGTGTTACCCAGTGGCATGGTGAACACTTGGCTTTACAGTTATTTATGCCCATACAAACGTTAACGGCTTGATAATTGTAAATGTGGACTTTTGGCAGATCGTCACCGTGTTCCACGCACTATACCGGAGCATTCCAAGCATGCCTTTTAGCGCGCGCCCCGCGGTCACGATATCACCCGGGCGCGCGCTTCAAAGGCTCCGGTGGTGCAGTACGTGGAGCACAGTAATGGTTTGCTAAAAGTCCCTATTGTTATCCCAATACAGTCAACGTTATTACAGCTATCCCCAGGCAAACTATAACGGCGTCGTTAATGTTATCTTTAACGCTATTCCAATACCCTTAAGGTTAAGCTTCTCGTCCCCATTCAAACGTTAACGTCATCGTTAGCGTTATTGTTAACGTTATCCATATACCCTTAACGCTATTACAGTTATCTGCATAGAAATGCAAACGTTATAGTTAACGTTATTGTTATACCGTTAATGTTATTACAGTTATCTCCATAGAAATGTTAACGTTATCGTTATCTCAATACCAGTAGCGTTATTACATTTATCCCTACAAAACGTTACCTTTATTGTGGACTTTAAAGAGATCGTTCTGATGACTTCGGTATCGATATACCGCTGAAGGCTTTGTACATGCATTGTATATATCTTTACGGGGTATCGTTATCGGGGGTGTCAGAACGATCTACTAAAACTCTCTATTGCTAGGTTATCGTTCACATTATCCAATACCGTTAGCGTTATTAGAGTTGTCCAATCCAAACCTTTCAGCTACGACCACTCAGCCGCCACGAACCCAGGGATCTTATTCTTCGAACAAAGCCAAAGCGACGTTGCTCGATTACTCATGTCTCCCCGTTCGTATGCGGCATGCACCGACATCGAAGGGGGCAAGCGTTTACAGAAGCGCATTTCCTGTTCTCGTGGCTGGCTGCACGCGCGCGCTCTTGCGCGTGCCATTTTAAAGTCGGTTGCTCTGGACGTTGGTCGACTGCGGCGAGTCGGAAGTGGCGGCGGCGGCGTGCTGCATTGGTGGCCCGCTCACCTTGGCGGAAGATGAACCGAGTGCTTGGCCGACGGGAGCACCCCATTAATCACGCAACGATAGCCGCGCAGACCGCGCGTAATTACACTGCGTCGGCTGGCCCTGCGCGCCGCCTGGCCTAAGTCCTTCGCGTTGACGCGCACCCTGCTTGCTTTCGCTTAACGTCGTGACACGTTGGTCATACAAAGATTTTCTGCAGACAAAGCATGTATGAAGAAAACATGCTTCCAACATGCTTGCGACGTGTGCTCGGATAACTCTGTGATGATGTCTACAACGATCCCCGTGTCTTTTGCATAAACAATGCAATTGCGGCTTTTTTTATCTATAGTGACAAAATAGGGACTTTTAAGAAAACCGTTCCCGTTTCCGCGTACCGGGCTGCCGGAACCTTTGAAGTGATACCGTGATCAAGGTATCACCCGTGCGAGCGCATTAAAGCATGCTTCAAAGGCTCCGATATAGTGCGGTACGCGGAACACGGCAACGGTTTGCTAAAAGTCTCTAATATGTATAGAGCGTTCCGTGAATTGCCTATACTGCGTGCTGCCATCTTTGTCATCTGGACTGCGGAGCGCGTTTTGATCGTGCGCGGTATAGCCTCTCTGCTGCGGAATTTGGACGCCGCGCGTGTGTCCACAGCCTATAGAAAAGGCACGAGGCCTGCGCATGACGTCATCGTGAGTGGACCCCCCCCCCCCCAAGCGGAAAATACGCTGAAGCGCTCTACGAAAGTACGCCGCAAAGCGGCAGATGCGTCCGTCTTGGCGCTCGCTGTGGGACACTGCTAGACGCGCGGGCGTCGTCGCTGACGCAAGCTAGGCGGCACTGCGTGGGTCCACTGGTCATGACGTATGCGGGAGGTGGAGGGGGGGGGGGAAGGGGGAGGTGAATACCTTAATATTGGTTCTAATCGGAGCGGAAGTACGTCTGTCTTTTGCACAGGGGTTACGATGATGTCAGATGATGTACGGGTACACAGGTAATAACAAGATGCATACACTACACTCCTCTATACATCCTGTATTGGGGAAAAGATGCAACCGTCGCGCTCCCAGCGGCTAATCTTGACGACTATAAGCCCAAGAGAAAACAGCAACGCTGAATTTTTTCGTGTTTCTGACGAAGCGCTCAGCTGACGTAGCCGAACCCGACGTCAGTCTTCGATCACGCAGCACTCGCTTGCTCGATCGAGGAAGATGACGTAAATAATGAAGTCCGCCGGCCTTGTGTTTGGGTGAGCGTCCGAGCTCCGTTCAAAGCAAGCCGGACAAAGCATCCCCTCTTAGCGCTGATACGTTTCGGTGGAGCCCTCTAATTATGGTTTCCGTTCGTGACGTCACGAACAGAATTTTCCTTGACGTGACGTCATGACCTGTAGTCTTTTACTACACTTATCATCGGCTGCGATAGCACAAGTTCAATGGTGTGTGATATATATAAATAACGATGGAAGCCCGGAGTCATCCCATTCTTAAAGCAACATCGTCGCACTTGACACTTGACACCGCAATGATTTCCGTCGATGAAAAAAAGAAAAGAAAGTCCAAATATAGACGTCACAGTGAGCTGTTTGGCCAATCGCGAACCGCGACCACTGCGACGCTCTTCGCTTGCGCACGTCGCTAATAGCTCTATCTACTCGCCAATAGAGACAGAATGCAGCAAAACGCATCGCGGTATGTAGCAGGCAGATGTCGACACCTGATGCCTCGTAATGTGGCGTCTCAGTTCTTTTTTTCTTCTTTTCTGGTGAATCTAAGGCCGTCCGCGACAAAACAGTGATCAGCACTCCGATCACGAAGCGAATCGAAAGGAGCGCGTTGTTGTCGATTTAATGACGCCCATTTTTTCGACGCCCGTGGAATGTGTCCTTTCGCAAATCATCTCTTACTCTTCATCGGACGGGAATCCCTTTTCCGCTGGCGACGCAAGGATGAAATAGAACGTTTGTTTCGTTTATTATGTTCTCTTTTGTCGCGATATCATCAGAATGCATCTGAAAACTTGGGCAGCGGAAAAAATGTTCTGCCCGCTTTGTAAGCGCCGGTTTGTCCCGATGAGATCGTTGCGGAGAAACCAGTCGCCGCGGGCAACACGTTCACCGGAGTTCACTGGCTCGGCCTTGCACGTCATAGAACTGCTGGAGCTTGCGTTTTCCTTTTTGCTGCTTTGGAGCTTCTTTAGGTAAGCTCGTTTCTCTCAAACAGATGGCCCTGCACGTTTTGCTTACTTTACGTCTGTATTCCATAAGAAGGCACGAGAAAGGGGAGTTATTGAGAAAATCCTCGCTTTTTGGGCAGGTGTTCCAAAGAACTGTTGTGATCTCTATGCGCCGAGAAGATTGAGGAGAGAAGGAAAAGAGAGAGCGGGAGCGCCAATATGCCGAGCTCTGGTTGGAATGATTATGGTGGGTAGACCTAAAGCTAGCTCCAGTGCACTCATCGGCCACATTCGAATGCGACGAGCGAAACGCCGGAGTTTCGCGTTCTAACGGGTTCGACGAGTTCAGTGACATAGCCTCCTACACACTGCCAAAGCCTGGCAGATCGCCACGAGAAGCGGCCGCCGAAATGGAAAAGGTGGAGCGGCAGACAACGGATGGAGAGGAGAGCCACGTGACTGGCGCCCCGCTGCGGCGAGAGGCCGAAACACACTTCTCCCGAGCGAACAAGTGTGTTTCGTGTCCTCGCCGCTGCAAAAAGCTGTGCGCTGACGTCCAGGTTCCTCGAGAAATGGCTCTTTTGATGCTCCGTGCTACCAGATCCTGGCGCTCCAGATCTGAAAACCGGGCACTCTGTGTCTCCGTCGTCGAACTGCCGGGCGTTGTGACTATAGAGGAGGTTATGGCAGTGGTCTACCCGCCAATGATTCAAATCGGAGCTCGGCCTTCCGTCGTGCTTTGACTGCGTGTGCACGCGCTCGACGACGCTCGCGAGACGCCGAAGTGTTATCGAAGGTAAGGAGCTCACGCTGGAGGCGGGGAAACTGAAACACGTCCCTGCTGTTCTCGTTCTGTCAGTGATAGGACACAAGATCGTTCTTCATCACCATATATGATGCGGCAAAGGTTAAAGAAAAAAACTACATTGTCACGTGGCGTCACAATTTTCGCGCTGATTTTAGCGGAGAAATTTCTCCGCTAAATATAGTGGAGAAGTTTTTGCTCTAAATCGAACGACGAAACGGTTCCCCTGACGTCAAAGTGTAACGCGTTACTGTGATTTTCCGCTAAATTAGACGGGAAATTGTTGGCCGCCCAATATAGCGGTCACATCGTGCACCGCGTACACATCGGAAGCCGCTGCGGAATTCAGTCAATAATAACTGTCACAAAAAAAGTATATATGTGTGCGTGCGTGCGTGCGTGCAAAGATGAAGAAGAAGAAGAGGAAGAATTAATTTTATTTCATACGTTTGTCTTGTTTAGATATTCGTTCTTCACTTTTCGCGCTCCGAGCCCTAAATGTCACACCTGCGTCAAACTTCAGTGCAATGCTCCAGTGTGTTGCAAAAAGACCAGCTTTGGGGTCTGCCTCTACTTTTCGAAATCTTGGAACAGGTCATGGCTCGCGAGGCAAATGACAGCTCCACTCTTCACTAAAGTAATAGCCTAGCGAGTGACTACAACAGTCCAGCGGCGCGCTTACCACTGCGATGACGTCACGGTGACATCACGATGATATCACGATAACGTCACTGTGGTCTTACCTGACGTACCATTACGCGACACCTTGACGTCGGGCGACGCCATGACGAGGCATTGCGTGCCTTACCTCACACCACGACGTCACGTGAAACTGACATCACGATGTCACGTGATGTCAGTCGCCTTCTAAAGCGTTCGGTAAGTGCAGCGGAGACAAAAGGCAGCTAGCTTTGGGTCTACCCTCTAATCCTTCCAATCAGAGCTCGGCATTCTGACGTCCCCTCTTGTCTCCTCCTCTTCCTCAGTTTCTCAGCCCATACGCCTATAAATTATATGCATTTGAGCGCCTTTAAGATAAGACAGAGACAGACAAGTTATTTTCATTCTTTTAAATTCGTCTATAGTTCAAGGTATTCGTTCAAAAACGGCCCTGCGACTTGCCGCCACGCGTCGCGTCGCACGCGCCCACGTGCTCGTATCATATGCACGGAAGGATCAGCGACGACGACGTCCGTCAAACCGCCGGCCCCATGTCCACAAACCGCGTCGGGAAAGCGAGCTGCCTGTCGTTTCCGTGATGGATGGCGTTACGTTCGCCACCGCCATCGCCGCCGCCGCCTCAGACAACGACGAGACAGCGTGCGTTTCAGCTGGGCCGCCGACGCACCGCTCCCTCCCCGTCTTCGGGCTCGATCGTATACAATCTCGAGTTGGCGGCACTCTGCGTACACGCGTTGGCCAGGAAGCAATAATACCACTTAGAAGATAATGGCTTCCACGACGTCGTCGTTAATGAATACTCGATCCGCCCTAACAACCTGATGCTCGACTATGCGGACCGCAAGTTTGTCTGCTTCTTTTGCAGGGGTTGTGGTGACGTCAGAACGCCGAACTCTGATTGGCTCTGATTGAAGGATAGGATTGAAGGATAGTGGGTAGACCTCAAAGCAAGCTGCCTTGAGGTCTACCCACTATCCGTCCAATCAGAGCCAATCAGAGCTCGGCGTTCTGACGTCACCACAACCCCCTGCAAAAGAAGCAGACGAACTTCCGCTCCGCATAAAAGCCGCAAAGTGGCAGACGTGCAAACGTCGCGCGTCGTCGTGAGACGCTGCGAGGCGCGCTCGCGGCGACGCTATAACGCAAGCTACAGGCCTCCTGCGTTGTCCAGGGGGCGCTGCGAAAAGCGACTCGTTAGGAGTTGTTTTGGGTAGTACAAACTTGAGCATCTCAAGCTGCCACAGATGTGGAAGTGTGCATGCTCTGGTGCGGAGCGTGAGATTACCAGGAAAATACAACGAAACAACGAAAATTCGAACGCTGTCGAGGCACAGGACGTTTAGAGCGTGAGCCAACAAACGCCATATCACGCGTTCCAAAAAAAAAAAAAAGCGTCGGGACGCCAGTAGTTCTTACGTCATCACGCAGCGATAAGAGACCCGTACCCTAGCGGTGATGGCATGAATCTGGCACTTTTGATTGTCCTGCTGCGTTGAATCTCTCCGATTTCAGACGTCGAAAGGTGTTTTTCTGTTCTTCAGAACTACACAAAAATATGAAAGGTCAGCGTAGGTACCATTACTAGTTCGAGGCCTGGACAGGTAAGCTTGTACTACCCAAAATGAGGGCGCCACAGTTTGTTCCAGAGCTTCAGCGCAAGGCGGCGCTGCCTAAATTTACCAGTGATGACGTTTCCTGGGGAAAAGTGCAGGCCTTTTCTTCCTGGTGGCATTGGATGAAGCCGCCGCCGATGGCGACGCTGGGTGGTCCGCGGTTCATCCGAAGGTTTCGGTGTCGCTCGTCAGATACTCCGCGGGGAATCTGACGGCTCGCCGACGCTCGCGACGCGCTTCCTTTCGATGCGGAGAGGCCTGATTGATCTGGTACAGGTTGGAAGCGACGCGGTGTGCGAGCTTTCTCGTTTGAGCCGCTTTATTGGAGGAGATTAGAACGGTTCTTTCTTTGATACGGCGTATATGATGGGTTCGTCTTGTCGTGTGGTGCTTATCGTGATTTGGGCTTCTGGGCGTCTGTTTATTTGTTTGATCGTTTATTTATTTGAAAAGTTCATCGCCTCGAGAGGCGTTAGAGTATAGGGTGGACACAGATAAACTGCCCACTGCAGCATGCTTGAATAATTAATTGTAATAATCGCCGTCCGCGCGCTGACATTTTTTGTCCACTGGGCTATGGAACCTGTTCTAATCGTGCGCAATAGACTTCTCCTGCTGAATATCAGACGCCGCGCAGTGACTCATCGTTTTTGGCCCGGGCGATACGCCCTTGCTTGAAAGGTGTGTAGTTTGCCGAGCTTCTGGGACTTCTTTTGGCCGGCCATTCCGAAGGGCAATCGTTTTTGTAGCTGGGTTATCTTTCAGCGCTCAGATGATATCATTGAGTTTGCACGATTGATGGAGTTAAGATGTTAAAGGTACCCTGAGAAGTTTTCTGAGATCGCCTAAATAAGGCGATAACTCACTCTGCTGGCTGTAAGCATTCTATAACTCCCTAGATCATGATGATACACGGCCGATTTTCCTACTAAAAAAGCAACCAAAGATCGTAACACACCGATTTCATATCCGGCGATGGGAGGAGCATGTTCCGAAGCCAGGGCCACTCTCCATCAATAATAAGCGAAGGATCCTCCCGCCTCCAACGGGTGGAACCGCGGAGTGATATCTCGAATGCGCGCACCTCGATGCCCATACAGCCTGGACTACGATTGAACCGAGCAAGCGCGCTCTCGAGCGCCCGAGAGCTGACGACCAATCACATCACTCCCGCGGGAAAAAAACAAATAGTTTGCTGCTTTTGAGACGATTTCCTCTCCGCGTAAAGTAACATTTTTCGACTATTCTTACTCGCTTCTATCATCTACAAGATCATACGCATTTTGTACTAACAGCGTTTGCAATCTCAATGGATTGTCGCGTTTTGTTTGGTCACATGCCGTCCTGGCTGACGGCACAATGCTCCTCCCATCGCCGGAGATAATTTCGATCTCTGATTGCTCTTTTAAAAGGAAAATCGGCAGCGCATCGTTACGATTTATGGATTTCCTTGAGGCTTAGAGACCGCAGAGTGAGTTATCGCCATATTTAGGCGATCTTAGAAACATCCTAAAAGCATCTTTAAAAAAAATGCGCAAAAATGGCTAAAAACAAAAGAGATTTAAAAAGAAAAAGGGAAAGGTGACGAGACACGTTTTTGGACAAACGGAGCCAGTGTAAGATTGACCTTGTGGTCGCGTTTCATATGACACATGTTTTGAGGAGAAAACAGTTTTTTTTTCGGCTGTTGCTCTGGTAGGGTTTTGCTGATTTGCCACAATTCCAGTAGCATCACTGCGCCGTGACACACCTTTGTGAGTGATAAACCCACGTTCAACAGGGAACAAACACCACCGTCCTATTTCTTGTATCAAATGGTGTCGCAAACGAATATTGCACATTTTAATATAATTTAATTTGCGATGAAACGAGAGTTCCATAAAGCGTGCGTGCGTGCGCGTCTGTCTGTGCGTACATGCGTGAACGCCCAGGCGTGCCTCTCTGTTTACATATGTTGAGTGAATGATGTGTGTGTAAGGGAATGTTAGTGAGTGCGATTGTGAGGACAATTGAGTCCGTGCGAGTGTGCGAGCGTGTGAATGAGAAATAACAAAAAAGGAAGAGACAAGGATACAAATCACTCCAGGGCTGCTGTTCATGCGATTGGTTGAACAAGTACTTCTCGTCCCGTATCGAGACTGCGGGAGCAGAGTTCACACCCGGCAGACTTCTCCTTTGCTTCGAAGGGCCGCGCCCACAGCGCCGACACGATGTCTCCAGCGAACGCATACCCAAAACCACGCGACCACCGCGAGTGGAGCCGTCAACGACCAACGACATCAACTGCCTAAATAGAAAAAAAACGGCTATGGTTTTTATTAGTTTCTTTGTTTGAGCCTCCTCCACTCCTGGTCCCTCTTCTCGCTGTACGACCCCCTGCATAAAACGAAAGGAGCGGCTCTCAACGTTTCGTCTCTACCGAGAAGAACAAAAGCACAATTCCCATTCTCGCGTCGGCACTCAACGCGAAGCCCGCTGAGTGCGCGGTTTTTCTTGCTGGGAACACTCGCATCTTCGCTGTGCCTACCTTACCTTGCTCGGTCGGTCAGGCGGCAGGGGGTCTTATCACGGCGTTCCTGCCATCCAAGGCCATCCAAACTTGGGTGCGCCCCTCCCCCTTTCTAAAACAGAAGGAACTCGAGCAGAACACGTACACGCACGTAGAGAGAGAGAGAGAGAGGGGGAGAGGGGGCGAAGCCGCGCGATTTCAACATTCATCGATATCTTTGACCGGCGGCGAGCGAGCGTCCCGAACGGACTTGCCACCACCGCCGCGCTGTCCGCTTATCGAACTTTGATGTGTATAATTGTTGTTTTTGTGGTAACTCATTCCGCGTCTCTGTACGTTGTTATCTGCGTCTGTTTTCTGGTTGAGCGGCGTTCTTTCTCCCTTGTTTTTCTTGTTGTTTGAGATTGTTGTGTTGAGCGCGCTCATGTTGCTGGTGTAACGCCTGCTCAATCGTATGTGCGTGGAGGCACGTGCGTTTTTATCGTCACTGCGAGGAGGGAAGAGAGCGTTGTGCCCGAACCCGCGAAACAAACATCGTATAAACAAAACACCCCCTCCCCCTCTCTCTCGATTCCAGATAGTAACAATCACTCTCATTACCAATCGAGACGGCAATTTCCCCGTGTTGTATCAACTATTAAAATCCCTCGGTGAAACGTGTAGTTTGTATCGTATTGAGTCATTCTAAGTAACCCACGCTAATAGTATCGGCACTCAATCAGCCAATTGTCTTGTGGCCGCTGCCATTTTGGCGTTTAGTAAACAGCGGGCGCCATTTGTGACTATAGTTACGTTTTGAAAATGCGACATCCTGAGCTTTGGATGCCATCCCCAACTCTGGACATCAACGCCTCGGCGCGTGCACTAAAATGAGAATTTCAACTGAACAACAACAAATATCGCAACGTTCCCTGGGAATATTGTCGTTGGCAGTCATAAAATATTATTAAGCGGTAATTAAACTTTTGGACGCGCATAACTTTTATTCCATTGCTCTACAATTGTTTGTTGTATTTAATTTTATGGGACACATTTAAAGAAATATCAATTTCTGAACAGAAGGTTAGTGCGCAAGCGGACTGTTGTTGGCTGAACATTGGGGACTTTTAGCAAACCATTACTGTGTTTCGCGTACCGCACAACCGGAGCATTCGAAGTGCTATGCTATGCTTTCAAGCTCGCGGCCCGCGGTCACAGTATCACCCGGGCGCGCGCTTAAAAGCATGCTTCAAAGGCTCCGGTATAGCGCGGTACGCAGAACACGGTAACGGTTTTCTGAAAGTTCCTATTGACTAAAGCCCCAAGACTGGAATGTGAACGGGACGGACAAACACGAAGTTTTTGTGTTTAACTGTCCCTCCACGTTCCAATCCCTGGGTTTTAAGACGATAATTATCAATTTCTGCTTTTCTAGACAGAACATCGGAATGGCCCCTAAAAGTGTAATTGCCTGGGTATCATACACCGAATCCAATAAAATTTTGATATTTCCTTTAAAACTTTTTGTTCCACGAAATCTCCCAGAAAGTTGGCCATGTCTGTCATGAAGCTCAGGGTACACCGTTTTTCTTTGTCGCGGTCTGTTTTATCATTTATGGAGGGGAAAAAAAAAACATTTCCGGCGATTTCAGGTAAGGCTTCAAATAACTTGGAGTAGTTATTTTAAGAACCAAGATTCGGCACTTCAAAGCTCAGGTTACTTAAAAATTCTGCAACATACCTCCCCCCCCCCCCTTCTGAAAAAAATAAATAAATTGGTGTTATTTTTTTTACCGCTAAATTAAACTACGCATCGCCCAACTCCCAATCTCCGCCCCAATGTAGCGCTAAAGATCCGAACCGAACGCCAAAGTTTCAGAATTCTAACCATTATTTCAATCAAAAGTTAAAACACATTTTCTAAAAATTTAAATAGGGAAAATTGTGTCTATTTTCAGTAACTGGCGGCTCCATGTGTTCGGCCGCCATTTTCCCATTGACCCTTTCAGAAAATCGTGTATAGCTTGTTTTCATAAGGTAACGGTTACTTCTGAAACTCTGACACCTGGTTCGGACCACTAGCGCTACATTTTGCCGGAAAATGAGCGTTCGGCGATACGCCGTTTGTTTTTGCAACAAAAAACAAAAAAAACAGCGAAGAAACAATAAATTATTTTGTTGGACACCCATGGCCGCAGCATTCAACGGGTTGGTCGTCACTGCGCGTCTCAAACTTTCCTCGTGTCTTCTTGGCGTTCGATGGCGCCTGCGCCATAAACAATAGCCGGCCGCCTCCATTGTTGAGCCTTCTTTTTCCTCCCGAGTCAATTACACGGCGATCGTATTTTCCCCGTTTCACCGATGTGCTCGGCGCGAGAGTCACACGGGTGGCAATTGCCGAGGACGTCATAATCCGATCTTGGCAATACGGCTCGGCTATAGTTGTTCGTCCTACGCTGAATTCCTCGTTTTCTACGAATGTTTTTTTTTCTTCTTTTTACTGAATTGTTCTTTATCGGCGTTCCTTTGTGTCTTGGTGGGTAGTTATCGGGTTACCCTATGCGGCAGACGCTTTGGAATCGTGTTTGAGTAATGGCCTGTTTGTGTTCGGCTTTCTCCGAACCTGCCTCCGAGGAAGTTTCCAAGGCGTGCACTTAATTGGTATGCGGCGACGCAGACTCTTTTAAGGAACGGGCGCCTAAATAGCCTCTCAAGATACCCGACGATGACGCTGCCGTTTTTTTTTCTCCCTCTCTGCGTCCACTGCGGTGCGTACATTGAATGCATGTTTGCAGAATAAATTAAGACGTCTTTTGTTTTGGTTTTCTCTGGGAGTTTTAATTCCTCTTGTTTTATTCACTGTCGATTGGAATTATGTTGACGAATACGTTTAAAACATTACTGGGTGTTTCTACGTAAAGATAGTGCATTGACAGTTTGGGTCATATCTTTTTTTTATATGTTTATGTAACAAACATATATGTTAAAGCAATGTTTTTGGAAGGAGCGTTCAGGTATATGCAAACGGCGTAGTTTTTTTTTTTTTCTGGAGATATAAATTGTCGAAGCTAGAGGAGTGGAGATTGCCAAGGTTTCGCTGTGGTACTTTGCACAGCCGTCATTTCACACCGAAGCACGCACGCAGTAATAATTTTTTCTAGTCAGTTTATGAAACTTTTACGACGTGTACACAGAATATTTAAAATTACAATAAAATATTTCTATTAAAAAAATTTACGAAGGACGTCAAACTAACACGTTTTAAATACAGGTCCACAAATTCTTTACCAACAAACTACCTCATATGAAACGACGCAAAAATATATAAATGTATCGTCTTTCAATGCGTTTGACGAATATATAAGAAAAAAACGCGTAGCCATTATTGTTGTTCTGTTATTGTTGCAGAAACGCAGCTCATTTCTCTAAATGCGCCAAAAATTGCACGTCAATATTTAAAGAAACTTCACTTTTTATTTTATTTAAACTCTCCTTGACCGTTTACAGTGACTTGTGACTTGGGATGGCAAAACATGGAGTAACATACGACCGCGCTTGTCATGAAACGATGCAGAACGTAAATCGGCTGCTATAAAATCGCCTTCCGTAAGGGGACAAAAATAACCGAATGTTCATCAGCAACGAAAGCCTAATTTGCGAATGCTTGTCTCAAAAATGTAGCTTGCAATCGCCAGGTTCCAACGGGTTCCAACGGTCGGACGTTGGAACCAACGGGTTCCAACGGGTTCCATGGCGACCGTTGGAACCCACGGGTTCCAACGGTCGCCAGGTTTTAACGGTCGGACGTTGGAACGAAAAGTGCCGGCGGGAGGACGGCCGCGATCTCTGCTCAAAACCCTTCCTTTATAATCTTTTATTGCCCGCTACATACATGGCCTTTCCTTATCTTCAAATCGTTCATCGCTCGTTCGAAAGAGGCATAGCGGTTTCGTACAGTTCGCCGATAAGCCGGCAAACGCGACAAGCGAGCACCCATTTCAACGGCTGAATCGAGCCAGCCGGCAGGCGGCAAAGCTAGGCACGCCAATCCTCGAGCAACTTCCAGCTGTCAACTCGCGAGCTGATTGGCCAGCACCGCGCCGTACGCTTCCGGATACGCCACGCCGAAATACGCCTGAGCGCCGAGATCTGTCTGGGTCGGATCGCCGAATACACTCTAAGAAAAATGGGGTGTACCCGGGTACTCCCCTTGTCCCATATGTAACCCCCAAACTACATTTCGTCGTTCTGTCCACAGACGTCGAGCTGGCGATACCAACTTTTACGAGCGGCTTGATAGTCGACCGATACAACTTATTAAAACAGCTAATGTACTCATTAAAGGCTACATTAAGACAATCAAGGTCTTTTCGGCCCGGCTGCAAAACCTCAGTAATTTTTTTTTATTCTTTGATACGCACATTAGTTATTTAGTGCTTTATATCCAACAGCTATCAAGCCGCTTGTAAAAGTTGGTATCGCCAGCTCGACGTCAGTGGACAGAACGACGAAATGTAGTTCTTGGGGAGTACACGCTATTACGTGCCTATTTCCGCCGACCTGGAGGCGTCGAGGAAGCGCTTGTCGAAACGCCCGTGAATACGTCGAAAATACGCCGTATGTGGTTCGGCCTTTAGGTCTACCCTCTAATCGTACCAATCAGAGCTCGGCGTTCCGACGTTCCCGCGCGCTCTCGTCGTCTCGTGCTCTCCATCAGTTTCCCGTCCCATACGTTTGCAAAGTGGTGCAGACGATATACTGGCTTCGTAATGCTTTTTTTAATTTTCTTTACTTTGGCAATGAAATCAAGAAGTATATGTTAAACGGTGTGGTCAAATGCTCGTAGTGTATACATGCCTTGTACTTGACGTCATCACGCCATGTTGATGGTCTTTGTTACGTGCTCTTGTCCAGAAAAAAAAAAAAAAAACTTAATAGATGGTTCGAATTATGCGTACTGCCGAAAGTGTGCACTCGGCAGCGAGGCCACCGCAAGAACCGTGGTGGTGACGTCAATGCAAGCCATGGATGTATACATCTTCCTGCTAGCTGCCGGTTTTTGCTTTTATTATTATTTTTTATTTTATTTATAAAAAGCAAAGACGATCGGTGCGGGTGAATTTTTATCATTGCGAAAACCTGATAAGCGGGGTTTTCGTAATGGTAAGCGATATTTAGGAGCGTACAATTAAGGGTTCGAATCGAAAAGCCGCGCGTCTTTTATAGCCTTCGCAGCACAAGAGAAGGCCACGACGTAGCGGCTCTCTTCGCCGTTATACATACAGCCGATGGTCCAACCCGAGAAGCCAATGGAGCGATGCGCAACCAAAGCGCAACGTCCCGGCATTTGCCGTCTGTTCGTCCGCCGGCTCATCCAACCAAGTGCAGAGAGTGCGTTCTGACTTTACGCTTTTAGTCTGCGTGTCTGAGCTTGTTTGTATATACTTCCTCTCACCTCACGTCCGGATGCAGACGACGCCACGAACCGACGGAACCAATCAGACAGTGTCAACAACGCGAGTCCCTGGGCTTTCCCAGTACACGATTGGTTCAGCGAGGAGATATTACACGTACAGGAACACGACGGACACCATGTTTGTCCGCTTTTCACGCTACATGATTTGTCCCATCAGCTCGCAGCGTCGGTTGCGTCCAAACTTAAGGTGAAACGAAGTACACACCAACTCAACTCTCTGACGTCACGCCGCTATGGTGGCGCTGCTATCGGTACTGCGCATGCGCAGACTTTTCCTTTGACGCGAATCTGGTTTCGGTGCCTGCGCAGTGCCCACACCCAGTATGGGCAAACGCGGGCTTGTTTGTAAACACGTGTGTTGGTTCAGCGGGTGAAACGAAGAAGCGGGGATACATAATGATGTGCTATTCCATGCGAAGCAGTATAGGCACAGTACTTCTAGCATAGTATCTACATACTATATATTTTTTTAATTTCATTAACACTGGATTAGTAAAGTATACACGAACACGCAGCGGTGCGGTGGTGCTGTTATTGGTAGGGCACATGTGCAGACGCTCCATTTCACGCGAATCGGGTTCTTGCGCACGCGTCTCCGACTGGAAGCTGCCTTGAGGTCTACCCATCATCCTTCAATTAGAGCCAGTCAGAGTTCCGGCGTTCTGGCGTCACCACAATCCCTGCAAAAGAAGCAGACCAACTTGCTCTCCGCATAGACAATTCGTATCTTCCGTTTTTGGCGAAGAAAAAAATATTTTTCAGATATCATTTAGCCACGCACGAAGACATTTGTAGCTCGCTGAAACGTGTCCACTTCAACGTCATGCCGCTTTTCTGTCCGAAATATTAGTGAGGTATAGCTTAGCAGTACGAGCTGCGTCTTCCAAGCTACAGCTTGTTAGCTAGCAACTTAGTGTGCTGTTATGAACCAGATTAGCATAATTCTCTGTACCGTGCGCGCGTGCGTGCGTGTGTGCTGTGTGTGCGTGCGTGTGCGTGCGTGAGAGAGAGAGAGAGAGATAGAATGTGAGTAGAGCGACACTGTGCTGAGCGTGTGATTGCAGAGATAGACATCAGACTTCGCGAAACTTTTCATCGGCAAGCTACCAGTCGTACTTAGGTCTAGCAGCCCCGCGTTATAAAAGCTCCCGTAGAACAAAAGAACCTCACGGGACGTATCCCCATCGTATAACACGGGCAGACAGGCACAGCCTTCGAGTCTGTGTGGGCCTGTGGAGAAACGAGAGGCTGTCACGAAGCCGAATTATGCCCTAAGTAACAAGAGCGCAATTCCTTATCCTATAAGCATCCAATCCCCCCACACACGGCACACACAAACGCACACATAAACATTGTTAATGCGTCCCGCTCGTGATCGTTGCACAAACTGGCCGAAAATCAACGTCGGCAGCCAGCAGCTCTCTAACACCGTAATGCGGCTCTCGTGTTAGCGCGCGGACAGCAGCATCACATCGAAACGAAACGACAAAAGAACAAGAGGATCGGCGGGCCCGCAGCCTCGGCACGGGACGCTGCAACATCTCCTCCCCCCCGAAGCGAGCGGCTAACGCTCCGAAGATATATAGCCGTACAATGCGTTCGGCCGCAATTATGGCGCGGAAAATTGGGCCTGTCTCAAGCAGCAAGTTCCTTTGGCGTACCGGAGCAAGCGCCGCCACCGCCGCCGCCACCAACCCCGCGCTACTGCCGGGGCAAATCGAGGCGCAAGGCTCGAGGCATCCAGCGGGGATGATCGCAGTAGACACTCTTCGATGGGGGGATGGGGGGACCCTTCGGCATGATAATAACAATAACCACGCTCTTTGGTCCTTGCAAGCTACGAGAGAGACGCTCCTACTTTGCACCCCCCCCCCCCTCCCCCTCCCGCCCCTTCCCCGTCTCTCGGCTGCCTAAGAACAATAACGGACTAAAGACAACAAAAAGTGGACGACGACACAGAGAGAACAATTTGCAGGTGGCAACCTTGGATCATCTCCTTCTCCTCTCTATTGCTTTCTTTCTTTTTGTCTTTTATTTTCTTCATTGTGTTCTCTGCATCGGGGAACGTCGTCGTCACAGCGGTGTGCGTATAGGATATAATGAAGGGAGCGAAAATTGGATCTGATAATCGCAGATACCTTAAGGGAGGGAGGGAGTCCTTTTAAAATATCCTCAGGGGCAGAATGAAGGAACATTGTTCTTCTGCCTGGGCGCGTTCCAGCCTCTCTCTGCGCCGCTCCACATTTTTCTTTCTTCTTATTCTTTCTTCTTCTTGGTTTGCATCCAGGAGAGCGCATGAATGTTACCTATGCGCGATTTCGTATTTTTGTTTGAGGCGCAACTAAATCAAACGAAGACTAAAAGAAAACAAAATTGGGCGGCGCCCCCTCCCCGGTTGTTTGCCGCTGCTGTACAGTGCCTCTTTTATAATCGGTGTGTGTGTTGTTGTTTCGTTAGGCTTTTGTTCGAGCCGAGATTGTTGCGAAGTTGGCTCGCGGGGCGCTAGAAAGAGAATTCGAAGGAGTGGCCGGTCTGGCTTCTTGCTGTCGCCTCTGCTGCCGCTGCTGCTGTTGGTGCTTTTGTTCTGCATGGCCACATCGGCCTTCTTGCTTTCGCGATGGGCGGACGTTATGCGCGGGCATGTATATTCGGCAGCCGATGGAACGTGGGACTTTTGTATACCCGAAGCTCCGTTGCCTGCAGAGCTGCATCGGGCCCCGCTGCTGCCACCATACTGGCAGCTCGTCTTTGGGTAGCAGACTCGACGGAAAGCATCACGAGACTCCGCAGCACGGGAAAATGAGAAGCGAGACCCGCCAAGAGGCTAGAGCTACTGGTCTTTTGATCGAAGGATTAATTACAGACCGGTACACGGGCGGCTGAAGCTCCGGCCAGTATGGAACGCGGTCAAGCGGACGGCTATTCGCGCCTGCTTTGAATACCGGCACTTGGCATAGAAAAAAATAGTTTGCATTTTTTTTTTGTTACGCATTTTAGAGCACGTTTATCTTTTAGGACGGGGCTGTTGTCCGCAAAGATAGTGGCTGCTTGTTTCGGTGATGTTTGGCGGGACCTTTTTCGTATCTTGATCGTGCTCGTATAGGACGGTGTCCTGCAGTGCATCGCTTAGCGAGGTGCGCCTTGGCTGGAATAGGGCTCGGGACCGCGATAGGTTCGAAACGGTTTACCTTAAACGCGGCGGCTCCAGGCTGCGTTTCTAAATTGAGACGATAAAGGTTCGTGTTTGTTTTTTGTTTGCTAACCAGACTGCGTGTTGTGGATATGTATGGGACCTTCGATGAGCCGGGCGATATGCGATATATCGATTGCGCTTGTTGTTGTTGTTTTCTTGTTTCTCAAGATAAGTGGGGTTGTAGTAACGTTCAGTTTTTAGGGTAGCAGTTTTCCAGTCAGAGGGCTTTCTTTTTTGTAAACAATAAAATGGGAGTATTTCAAGCTAGAAGCCGCCTGCGATCGTTGACCGGGCTGGACAATGATGCCTGGTCAGCTCAGTGACGATCTGCAATAATTCATATCTGAAGAATAGTGTATCTGGAGCAACATAGTTTTGTTTGTCACATTATAATCTCTAGGCGGCGGTGCAATCAACCGTGGGAAGATGAAAGCTTGTTTGTAAATTATGAATGATCGTATAATATCTATGTAGATTGTGATATAGAGCCTGCCAAAGCTTATCGAGCCAACAACCAGGCAGGTCAGTCCGGCTGTCTAGTTCTTGCGTTTGGCCTCTAAATTCTGAGGGTCCGCCCTGGTGCTTTAAACGAGTTCTCTGGTCGCTGGCATCAAACCAGTGGCCATAATTCGTTCGCAAATCAGTTGATAGTGGAAGTCGGTTCGCATAACATAGATTATGAAAATAACAAAAAAAATTGCTAATAAATTCGACTCTGTGTAAACTTTGTGTACAACGCTGCCAAAGCTTCCAAAGCGAAGGCGATGGTATAGCTTACGTCTCATTTGGGCGAGAGAACGCTCAAATGAACCGTACGATCAAGCCACACGCTCGCGCCAGCAGCTATGGCACCATTGTATACACCAAGCATAAAATCTTGTATAAAAATACGGTGCGAAAATCAGTTCTCGTGCAATAACAAAAAAAATACACATAATTCACGATTACTCGTACACTATCCGCGCAAATATACCCTTAATTGGCGTGGAACGGCCCATATTCTGTTTACGTGGTTTCTCTGACATACTGTCATGCATCACTTTTCTCAAACAAAACGTCGACTGCCAGACAGATGTGTCCACACCTCTAAAATGTAAATGCTCCCGGATCTAATGTAAAGAGCTGAACAAACTCGCGTCGCATACTCTATAGTCTGGACGAAGATAAAGTTACGGAAAACGAATGCATTCTTCCTTGATTGCCGAGCAGTTTGTTTTTACGTGTGCGTGCTGTTTTCACGACGTGCGCTTACATATACCTCGAAACAATGTCGTAAGGAAGTCTCGAGCCCGTCTTTAGAGTCGAGCATCTTGCTGCGTAGAGACTTTAGTCCTGCCCACAAGTTCATTCCAGTTTGTATTGGGGAAGGCGATTCAACCGTCTCGCCCCCAGCGGATAAGTTGAGAACTAATCGCGTGGAGACAACAACAGCGGGTTGTTTGTTTTTGTTTCCGACGCAGTAGTGTTCGGCTGCGGGTAGCTTTCAATCGGGGAAGCTTTGTTAAACCATATGCAAAAGAAAAGCGCCGTCTATACTCTGTTTCACCTTATGATGTACCGCAGGAAAGGCTATAAGCGCGAGCTCCTTGCTCTGGGGCCCATCTCGGCGGCACAAGCTTTCGTGCATCAAGGGCAGCTGCCAACGCTATCAGCTCGCACTTCTAGCCTTCGCTGCGGTACAACATAAGGTGAAACGGAGTATAGCCTACTCATAATCAATTATCGGATTTCCGCCATATGGCGGGATTTCCCGACCGATAGTTATGCCTGAGAGACAATGGTCTCGGCAAAGTGGGAGCCGTAGATCTAAAATATAATCACGTGCTGCCAGTCCAGCACGAACCCTTCACACGGCGCCTTCGATAAAGCCCGTTCACTGACCTGGATGGCCAAATTGAGTGGCGAGTCTTGAGACCTCGTCATGACGATTCCTTTTCCAGAATTTCGCAGCCGCTTTTTTCTTCATTGATCCAATACTAAACAGCAACCACCCATTGAGTGCACAAATACATTGTCTTAATACCATGAAAACCCAGTTCGTCGTCCACAGCTGGAAGATGTGAACCCCCCCCCCAATATGGCGGCTCCAAATGGCATGATGATGATAGCTGGCAAGAATTTTGCATATGACCTATTAATCAGGAGTCACTGTCAAACGCTGGCGCTGCACTCGTGTCCAGTAGAGCCCCTTCATGTTTCAAAAGTAGCGCAAGGTGCGTCGATGCACGTGGCACGTGCAACGCGCAGCCCTTGGGAAGATCATGGCGGCGGCACAGCGCGGCACTGAGCTAGATTTCAGACGCCATGTTCTTCCCAAAAGTGGCGCGCGGCACGTGTCTCGAGCACTTCCACAACCATGAATGCCGCCACTTTTCCCGGGATAGAGGGGCTTTAGTGTGCAGCTAGACAATGCGCTCCCTATAGTTCGATTGCCTCAGCAAAAGCGGCGCGGGATTCGAACTCCGTTAGCGCGTGACTTTTGCCCTCGACAGCGCCACACGCTCCTCGTGAGGTTGAGCTCGATCCAATTAGAATAACGCGATCCAGCTGCAAGAGGATGCACTCCACTGGAGTAGTTACTTACCGTCCTTCCGTTTACACGAAAGTCTCCGCACACCTTCGCAAATCATCGGCGCGTGAAAATATCCAATATGCACCGAACTCCGTTGGCTCTACCAGCGCATTTCTCCGGGAGCACTACTAATTAATCCCCCGAAGGAAGAAGGCGCGCGTGGTCTGCCCGTCCTCATATTACCCTGGGAGAGCTAACTTCGCTGGCGTATAGTTCTGCATCCGTTGCAATCCTTCCGTCTCTGGCTTGAGTACTTGCTGATATCGTTCTACGATTCCGATGCACAACGACGTCCGATCTAAAGTCGGTGACAGGTTGAGGAGTTAAGGGGAAGCTCCTCCCACCCATTTGCATTTGAGCGAAATGAACGCTGGATATAAAGTCGCATTCTCACCAGCGTTGGCTCCGCTAAAGCGGAAAGATATGCGAGGAGCTTACCCGAACTCTTAACAGCTGTCACCGACTATACGGCAAGAGGCACGGAAATATTTATTTATCCGCCTCGGAGAACGGTGCCGTGTACGTAAGTTTGTTAACAGGACCTGCATGAACAGTAATCCGGTGGGTTTAAAAGAAAGGGAGAGGAGAGCCAGTAAACCTTGTCTTAGTTACCGCAGCTCAATGGCCATACCTCAAAGGCAGACCGACCTTACGCTGTCTAGGCACGAAACGTCGAATTCGGCTTTGGATAACGATGCCGGATAATAAGGCGATGCTTGCGCAAAAGTCTCCGGCGGAGAATCGGGTATGGTTGTCAGAGTTATCGAAACGTTCTACTAAAACTCCCTAATGTATAGATATGGAGGAAGGAAGGAAAAGGGGGGGGGGGGGGTAGAAGAGACGTTTTGTCTTCAATTCTTGGGTGTAGCCCAGCTGCGATTCCAGTACAGCTACAGCATAGAGATTAAGTAACGAACCTCAAGCAATTGACAATAAAAGCAATCTGCACTCCCTGAAAGGTATAAAATATTAACAAAGAGACAAATAAAAACACGTGTAAACAATATTAAAACTAATTAATTACTAAACATGTTTGGCAATGTAGAAAAAAAAAAGGATAGACACGTGGTCATCGGGAGAATACATATGTGTAGCAAAATTGTGTGATCACCGAAGGTATACCAGATTCGAATGGTCATCGCTCAATCGTCAGGCATTCTCAATTTTGACACATTATTATTATTATTATTTTTTGATCTGTAGCGAAAACGAGACCGTTCACGTCGCGGATTGTTTCCGATATTTGAGCATGGGGCACGGCGGGGAGGAGAGGGGGGGTGGACGGTGTTGCCGCAAAGGCTCACCGAAACCCCGAGCGCACCCAGATTGTAATTGGGTTAGGAACCCGGACTTATTTACAGCTCGGTAACAATATCTCCGCCGGTCGGAGAGAGCGAACGCGTCTGGCTGCCGGAGGAGTCGGGGTGTTCCGCTGCATGCGGGGAGAAATATTGAGACTACGTGACTGTGCTTAGCTGCAGCGGCGCGAACGGCGGACCCTCGCGCGCCACTCGTGCAATCACGTGTTGTAACTTGTAACTTGGCGGCGCACGGCGAATAGCTCCGGCTCTGGGACAAGCTTTTTCCCCTTTCTCCTTTCCGGTCTCGCTGTGCGTGCGTGCAGCAATCTCGCTGGATGAAAAACGTGCTTGCGTTTCTGCACGTGCTGCTGTCCGAAACTGGCGTAAGGGAAACTGGGACACTTTGGGTATTTTTTGTTTTCTGGAGGGGAAAGGGGGGGAGGGGGGGGGGAGAACGTCGTTAGAAGAGTTTGCAGGGTAGTGGGACTTTCGAACGCACGTTCGCCGATTAGTTTGTTATATAGAGCGATTGAATTAGCCTATGTTTCAGAGTATACGAAATTTCAATATCTTGGTGCTTCGGACCATCGTTGCGAGTTATCTGAAGCTTTATCATCTCAAAAATCGCAAGAGGCGGGTTTCCATGCTACAGAATGGATAACGTAGCCCGTGACGGAGTGAAAGGATATCGCCTGAACTTCTTGAAAGCCGTATACCTGAAGGTCGGGAAGTCGCAGGTTTGATCTTTTAACGATCGCCAATGGACCGATTTCAAAAGTCTGCGCCAACGGCTGTCCGCCATTGCTCGATCACATACTCTAAATATGTATTGGTCACGAAGCTTGCGTTAGCTTTCGGCGTGAACTCGGAATTCAATCGCTGATCTCTATTGTATATAGTAGGCTGGATCGCGGATCGAGGCTTGTCATGCTGCGGTCGAGTGGCACCACAGGCAGCCATCACTTGACACCAGCTAATGCGTGGGACTCTATGGGAAAAGAAACCAGAAAAAGTGCCGTTTCCCCCTTTTTTAAGCTGTTGTCGGCAATGAATCGTTTTGGCTGCTTTTCGGGAAGCCGTCAAATAGCCTGTGCACAAACATTAAAACTGACAGCCCTCACGGTTCTTATAAATAAACGTCTTCTCGTCGAGAGTGACTCCGCTGGGCGAAAAATGTGCGGCAGCTCAATGAGACGAGAGTTACCTAGAGTTACCGCGGAGTCGGTGGCGGTTTCGGTGAGTTGGGTCTAGAAGACGACAAGCTCGAAGACTTTGGTACGCGGGATTCGCTCACTCCCGGAAAGCCGCTGTCAACATGGAACTTTTTCGACATTCATCAACATCCGGGCCTCCCCGATGCACTTTGTTTACTCCAGCTATAGAGAGCTTACTGGCTCAGTCGTTGGTGCTCCAGTACGTTTGATGTTTTAAGTCGGCTTTCGAACGCTTGGCCAAGACCTGATTCGATCTCCAAACCCCCGATATATTGATCGCAGCGCATCATAAGATACTCGCCTTCGAGCACAGTGTACAACCTTCAATATTCCTACTTTTGTGCGTTACTCCCATAGACTCGCGTGCATTGCCTGGGGTCAAGTATAATGGCCGCGCGTGGTGCCTACCGACGGACTCCGCTTCGTGTCCGAGCACTGGCGACTGCCATTTTTGCTCGATGAACTTTTGAAACGGGTCACAGTGTACCCGCCCCGCAGCATGCATTCTTTTTAACGATAAGCTGGAGCGCTAAACTCGTCAAACACAAAGTTGGAGCCGCGAAGTTTGCGGAGCGCGCCGATTGGACGTCGGCGGAAAAAGAGCGAAGTCATCGTCGTGATAGGCCAACCGGTGCGCTCCGTCAACTACGGCCCCAGCTTTGTGTTTTACGAGTTGAGGGGCCTCTCGTCTCTCGTACCCAGCAAGAATATAGGGCGCGATTACAATAAAACTATTTTATCGTATCAGGCATGAATATGCATTGATCACTCACGGGACAAGCGACTTTGGCGCCTATTCTCTCTCTTTATCCTATCTTCGATGTTCAGTGCAATGAGTTCAACTCCAAACCGTTCAAATTTAATAATGGATGGACTACAGTGGTTCGCAGTAACAGATTATGAGTGTTGTATAGGCCGAGCAGTGTATAGTCTCATACACTACGAAAGATCGATTGGACGTGGCAACTTCAGGCGACAGTGCTGGGTTCGCTTGCGCTAGTCTCACATTGATTGGGGGAGAGTAATTAAATGAACGTTATGTTCCATTCTCTCCTTGAATTTAAGTGTCCCCGGTCCAAAGCGTGCTTAGAGTCGCCGTGATAAACTGATAAGGTCTTTCACACTGTGTAAAACTGTACCTTACGTTTTGAAGTGATATTCTCGGCCACCGTCACATGCCTCGTGCAATGTCACGCCTATGGAAAGATTCGATTATAAGTTATATAAAATAAAATATATTCTGGATGCTCAGCGTTACTGCAGAGTCATACTTACGACACGGCAAGTGGAAAGACCCCCAACATCGAAAACTGCAACGAGTGCGCATTCGAAGTTGCGTCCGAAAAAGGGGAGGCCTAAATAAGCGAAAGTGCTGGCAGGGACCGATCGGCCCTTTCACCGCCGCCTCCGCTAGATTCGCAAACTCTCCCCGCGAGCAATTATGAAAAGTAACGGGCGCTGGAGCGCTCGGACCAGGGGGCGAATGCAGGTCCGACCGCTCCGAAACTTTGCGCCCCGAAGCCGGCGAACACGTGCATGAAAGTACAAAGAAGGCTATACATGTTCTGCTCCCCTTTTTCCTTTCTGGTCTCCCCACATAGCGGTCGCAATAAATTGGGCTCGCGTCCGTGGCGCGTCCCCCGCCACAAATTGCGTCCGGTAAAAGCCTCCGAGGATCAGCACTTTTCGCCGACTCCCCCTTCTGCTTGCTAACTAGCCTGCGTCGGCGTGGCTTCGTCGCTTTGGCTGGCGACGTCGCGGCTGCACTCTTTTTCGCTTGGTCCGGACGAGCCATACGTATAAAGTGCGCTTAGGTCGTCTCTGTTTTATGTAACACTTTCCTATCAGACTTTTCGTACGCAGATGATATAAATGCTGTTCTCTACGTTTCCATAATCACCTTCTACGCGCTACGAACTCCGTCCATTGTGCTCTGGAGCGCCTTCGGAGCATGAGCCGCAGCTCTCTTCTCGGGATATCAGACGGTTGTGCGTCCACAGCCGAGTGACTCGGCGTTTTTCGCCCGAGTGATATAGCGCTGAAAGGGGTATATGACTGCGATTGGAAACAAATGGTCGCTGATGTTTACTGCTCGCAGAAAAGTGAAACGATACCACGCACAGACGCGAAGAAATAGGGGATAGGTGTGCACACCACGCGGCGTCCACAGTACGTGGAAGAGAATACTTACGTGACACAAAACGAAAATGGTCGCATATTGCGTCGGGTGGTCATACGTCTGCTGCGGTAAACATGTCGCGGAGGTTATTTCTATAGCCCCGTCTAGTTTTCTCCTCCCACATCCAGTTACAATGTTTGTTTGTTTTTCCTTTCTTTTCTCCCCGTTTTTCGCTCCGCGTGAAAACTTTCGGACGACTGACCGCAAAGATTAGCCTCGTTAGCAAACAGGGAGAGAGTAAAGAGTCGCCGCGAAGTTTGCTCGAATACTTTGCACTTTCGCCGTCCTTTACAGCTTGCTGCTGCACCTGCTGCGTTTACTTCGTTTCGCAGTCTTCGTACGTGCTCAGAAACTTGCAGGCGTTTCAGAGGCGCTGCGGTCTCGTTCCACGCTCTCGATCGCGAGGCTTGACTCGCGTTGACTTTGCTTGAAAACATCATGTGCGAATCGAAACGACGTTTTAAACTCTAAGAGTAATTTTGTGCGGTTGCGGGAGGCGTGCCAGAGAGGTTCCATGCCTTAATATACAAAGAGCTCTAGGAAAAAACGTTTTTTTGTTGTTTTGTTTAGGCAAATAAACTATACATTGCAGACAGCTCAAACTCACGTGAAAATTTGACGCTAGTGGTTGGGATAGAACGCGAAAGTTTGAGAACATGACGGCATCCGGATAAAAAATTTAGTAAGATGTCCACCTAAGCCTTAAATCGTCAAAACAAGAACTGACATTGTGGACGCTTGGGTGATGTATATCAGTGAAAAGCACTTGTCAACAAGAAAGAAAGTATTGTTTCCTTTCTCACTGATAACTTTTTGTTCCACTAAAATAGATGCTCCAAGAGCCCATAATACTTTTCTTTATGAATATTATGTCTAGGTGGACGTCAAATCATAGAGAGATTTTGCTTCTCTTAATTATCTTTTGATCCGATCACGTCATGTTCTCAAACTTTCGCGTCCCATCCTAATTGCTAGCGTAACTTTTCATACGGACTTTGGGCTTCTTCGATGCATAGTTTATTTCCCCGAGCCGAAAAACATAATTCTCCTTTCTCGGGAACTCTCGGTGTAATAAACCTGAGTAAGCTTGGGATACACCTAAATGAATGTAAGGCGTCCTGCTGACGCGAATCCAGGAAAACGAGCTATAATTGGCGCCCAACCTGGATTCCGAGCGCGTAGTTACGTGGGCAAACGAGACATGCTTATCAGTGGTTTCCTTCAAGAGCCACAACAAATGGACGTATCTCTACATTTAACGCAACAAGAAAACTTACTAACCCGGCCAAAATCGCCAACAGTAAAATATAAAAAAACGTATCAGATCTGGAAGCTCTAATATGCATCGTTTATACAAACTTTGATTGCGAAGTGTATCCTTTTTGATGAATACAGTAGGTGGTGCAATTGCGAAAATGAGTCGGGTTGTATAAAAGAAACCGATAATAATAATCATTATTGCAGCTCAGAAGGGTTGAGGTGTGCTTGAAAGGTTGAAGGACCGTATCAATTGGCCTCGTGCAGATAAAAGTGTCAGAGTCGTTTTTCACAAGACGTGTGTGTGTGCTGTCCTTTCCTCTCCTTCCTCGAGGATGTGCCAGACTTTATTAGACACAGACGTTTCGGGAAAGTGACATATCACGTCGACTAACGTCTGCCGCGCTCTTTACTCTCGCAGGAGCATGTCGTCTAAGCGCAAGAGTCCGCCCACGAAACTGTCGACGGACGAGCTGCGGACCGAGGACTACCAGGAGGATGGGCACCAGGACGACGAGGAGGACGAGGACGAAGACGACGATGACCAGCGGGCACCGCTGCTGTCGCCGTCGCTGCGGGTCTCGGGGACGGGGGCCTGCTTGGATCGCTCATGAGGCCCCCGGACACCCTGATGGAGGAGGACGACGTCGAGGAGGAGGACGTCGAGGACCGCGACGACGACGACGGCAGGTCGGACAGTCTCGGTTCCGACGCCCTCGCCCACAGCCCCAACGGGTGAGGACCTCGTGTTTGCCCGGAGAAAGATGTGGATGTTCTAAGTTTGGTGCCTGGAGCGCGCCTTCGACTGGTGTGTCTATAGCGTCCTATGGTGCCCATACATCAAAAGGTGTACCGAAGTGGCGACAAATGATGTCACAGAAACCGAAGTGTCATTCTGCTGCATGTCGCGATCCTGGCGGTTGGTCGTAGAAATCCCAACGAGAAGCTGCGAGTACCACAACCGAACGCAAGTGTCGCTGTCATCACGGCGTCCCAACTTCTGGCTGCCGAAGCTTCTCTGGGCTGTCACACTGGAGAGCGACCCGCAGCAGAATAGGCGTCAGCCACGTACACCAGAGCTGTTGCGACGCGCCCAGGATCGCGACTGGCGCTTCTATGACGTCACCAGGCGGAAATCGAGGGACCACTTTTTGGACGCGGTAAACACACCAGTCCGAGACGCGTTCCAGGCACCATAGTTCCAAGGTTGGTTTGGAACATGCCGAGTGTGGCGGAGTGACCGGCACCGTAGGACTGTGGAGGTTAAAAGGGGAGACGATGACGGTGTAGTGGTAACTGAACCTACGACGGCCTAACAAAAACCGTATGCGCACAAAAAAAATATCCCCAGAGAGTTAGAATTGCTATAACAAGCCAGATAGAATTCAAGTTCACCATTAAACAGAGAAACAGAACTGTTGTTTACGCAGGCATTTCCTGATCGTAACTTCTTGAGCAATATTGGCTTCTATATCTTTTTATTCTTTTTCTTTATTGCAAGAGGGCTTTATTTTGAAAATGAATGAATGGATGATTGGATGAATACTGCTCAACGCTTTGAATCAGATGGTGGCTTCTGCCACCTTGCCAGTGTTCAATCCATCCATCAAATGACGTAGTTGTGAAACAAGGTATCGAATGAATGAAAATAAGCCAATTGTTTGGAGGTCTCGAGATACGCTTGGAAACCTTCAGTGGCCCATGAGGTGGTACACCGTTCGGACCGGTCTGGACGTCTCTGTGTCCGCGTCGCAGGAGCGCCTGCCACCCGCGCGACCTGGGCTGTCCGGGCGGCCTGACGTCTCGGCACACGGACTCCGAGGACTCCGACGCGTACCCCGGTGGGCCCTGCTCGCCGTGCGCGCCCGCGTCGCTGCGTCCGACCCCGCCGCCGCTGGCGTCGGCGGCGTCCGAGGCTCCGCGGCCCAAGAAGTCCATGGACGACGTGCTCAAGCGCCTCACCTCCAAGATGCATTCGAGCGCCACGCTTGCCGAGGGACCCGCCAGGGCGCCCTTCGAACACAGGTGGGAACGCCCTTGCCTTTCAGGACCCTTCGCTCGGTCCACCGACTGAATGCAGCGTTCTAAAGAAAAACGAACTGTCTTATCGTTCACACGTATTTATTGATCGGAAAGGTTACGTCGCAACTCCTCCAGAAAAATCATTCGGTTGTTAAGGGTAAAGGGGAATTCTGGGTGTAAAGGGAGGGGAAAGCCACTGAATCTGCCTATCGACCCCTGACAAGCGTATGAAGCTGATCCGTCATTTGGCAAACGGCTATGCGACGAGAGAGGGAAGGAGACGCGAGCGGGCGAAAACGTCAGAGCGCCGACCTCTGACTGGAATGATTACGCGTTCGATTTCCAAACGCCGACGTCTAGCGTTCCGGCGTTCGCGTTCCAACACGTTCGAAGAGTGAGTAGAGACAAAGGCAGCTGGCGTTACCTCTACCCACTAATCATTCCAGTTGGAGCTCGGCGCTCTGACGTAATTAGAATTCGGGAACTATTCCTCTCACTCAGTTTCTCTGGCTGTGCAGCAAAGGTGCGGAGGGCGTGCTTGAGAGCAGATTGAAGCTCTGCACGCGCACTCTTCCGCTCGTCGGAAATGCCATATAAAGTGGTCCACGAGTATGAGTAATTGTGTGGCGTGTATATGCTTAGATAGCGGGAAGCTGGTCACCCCCAGTGGGCCGTCCGTTCCAGATGAGACGTTGTGCCAGTGCTGTGCCATCGCCAGTCTGGGGTCTTTCACGGTGTCGAGCATGCTCAGGCGATATCGCTTCGCTCCGTCTCAGACTGTTTTGTAATTTCCTGGGAGAAATGGCTAAATCGTCGTTACTATGAACCGTCGTTGGGTATGGTAAACCGAAGGCGGGAACCGAACGCGTCGAACGAACGCTTCCGACGGCAACGCGTCGCCGTCGCGCGTCGACGGCGACGCTCGACCGTCCCGAACACAAGGGGCGCGGGCGCTCGCTCCACGCCCGCCTCCGCGGTGGCTCCGTTGTCTCCGGCGGCGGTTCGGGGAGGCATTGTCTCGGCGTGCGACCGCCTCCGCGCAGGCGCCGACCGCCGCCTCGCTGACGTAACGCTACGCCAGCCAGCGCCAACGTCGGGCGTCGGTCGCGCCCGCGCGCGCGTGGACAATGCCGGGGCGGCGCTTGCCAATAATAGGGGCAGGATCTGCGCGGCGGAGCCCGCTTCTCAGGAGGAGGCGTTCGCCGCCGCTTTTGCCTTGCTTCGTTTCCTTCGCGCCCTGGAAGGCGGTCTCGGAACAATGGTTTCGCGTGTGTTTCTATTGTCGCGACGCGTGGCTGCCTGCCTGCCTGCCTGCCTGCCTGCGCGCAGGGTTTCTTAGCGAAGGTTTCGATTCGTCGGACGTGGACAATGCGAGGGTGGGATTTCGTCGCGTCGGATGGGTCCGCGCTGGCGTGTTCTGGAGCAGAGATTAAAGGGAAGAGCGAGAAAGCGCTTTGGTGGTTCGCTTCATAGCGACGACCTCTCTCCCCCTGTTTGTCGTGTTTCTCCATTTTTCTTTCGTTGTTTTATTCTTTTTTTTTTCGTTCGCCTCTCATATAGACCATTCCAATCATCGCCTTCTGCTGGGCCGCGGAGCGCGTTGTCGGCTAACGCTGCAATGTTCCTCTTGTCAGTGACTTTAGTCACTGACAAGAGTAATATTGCAGTGATGCGATTGCTGCGCCATTTGCGCCAAACCGCGCCATAGCGCTTACCCTGCTACATCCTGCTACATATGACCCAATGGCGATGCATTTGAGCCAACATTGCGCCAGAACTTGTTTTCGCTTTATGGATACTGGAAATATAATAAATCAGGCCCCGCTACATGGCCGGATCATTACGGCAGGCACGTGTGAATTCGCAAAACGTTCGATTATCGCCTCAAATAACATCATATTCGATTTTGTCTTTGTCATTAAAAAATGACAGAACTCGGAAATCTCGCGGTATTTCTCGTGTTCGTCGTTTGTTCTGGCTGGTTGGCTATCTTCGTTGAGTGCGCTTGCCGCCGTGCAGCGGTGTACTGCGGTGAAGCAACAACCGCGTCGTAGGCATCGCGCTTTTGCATATCTTGCTTTGCCGCAGTGCGCCCGCGTATTAAGGGGAAAACACTCCTCCAAAGCGGGACACCCACACGGTTTTTAATGAAATTGTGGCTAGCATATGCGCGATATTCTAACGATGTTTTGTTTTTTTTTTACGTTAGAAATTCATCGAGAATACTTGAGAAATGCGAGAAGACTTTAATAAACTCATCTATATGTTTTTTTTAATTTTTAAATGTAAACTCTGCGTTTGTTATTACCTTTATTCCATCCGTTTGCTGGCAGAGTCGATACATTAAATTAAAAGTAAATTTAGCTGGAGCAGTAAACGCAAGGTCGGGAATAAACCTTAACGAGGTCGGCAGAATTTTCGTTTTAAGAAAGCGTATTTGTCGGTCAGCAGGCTGAATTTTTTTATCACGAAGTTCTTGAATCAAATGTCATTGTAATCAAACGACAATAGCCTTTCTTTTTTCTTAATCAAAATTAAGAACTACAGTTTTATTACAACCTTTAGAACTCAAAGAAAACATTAATTCAGGAGCTCGAAGTTTTTATATTCTACCATTATTTCAGTTGAATATGCTACTTGGTTTACGTTTGATTTCGCACCTAAACTAATCATGCACAGCCGTTCGTACTGCTACCGCACTTCATCAGTCAGCATGAGTTTTCACTGTCGTTTCGTTATTTGTTTCTGTGTCCCTAGCGTCCATTACTTTTTTTTTTAAATCTTCTTAAACAGCGTGTCTAGAAAAGGTGACGGTTTGGCTGCAATTATTTCAGAAATCCACACGATTCGAGATCGGTCCATCTGTCCGTTTTTAAGTCGCGAAATAATTTATCTGTCGCCCCATTCCATGTTTACGCAGGTGAGCTACAATAACACTATCTTTAAAATGAATCTTAAAATTTGCCAGTGTGACGTGTTTCTTCTGCACTCTTTCAATGTGGCAATAATTGCTCCGAAGGTGTTTCCTCCAACCAATGCACTCCGCTTTCAACAATTCACGCCTGTTTTCTTTTTTTCTTGTTTTATTTTTGTGCACGGCGTTGATGTGTGTTTCTTTTTCGTGCAGGTCTCGCGGCCACTCCGGCGCGGCGGAGAGCGAGCACCCGAGGCGTCGGACGTCGGGGCTCCAGCTGGAAGGGGACACCCTCCGCCTGGCGCTGTCCGGCGGCAGCTTGCGGGACAACGAGCGCCGCCTCACGGACATGATCAACCAGCTCCAGCAGCTCCGAGACCAACTCCTGGTCCAGCAGCGGCTCCAGATGGTGAGCTTCGCATCCGCCGTTTTGGGCTCGCGCGACGCTCCACATCACACGACTGTCTATCAGCGCGGACAAACGACGGTCTTCTGCAGGCACGATGGCCACGTTGCATTGCTCGTACAAAACAACTGTCTTTAGACGGGTTCCAAGCACGCGTATGTATCGAGGAGCGTGCTTTGAACATGCTGAGCGTCCTGTCCGCAGGTAGCCCTGCCATCGTCTCTGCAGCGAACACGAGTCTTTTGTACGATACGTACTTGAAGTGTGACAGCGGCTGTGAAGTTTCCCTGTCGGTCGTAAGAAACCATAAAGCCGTTGTCAGACTGTTCATGCACCATGTCCTCTGCAGACACTATAACAGAATCATCTTCTGACAGGCCTGAAACATGTTCAAATCATGTTTGCTTCGTACATTTGTACGCTTGGAAAATGTCCGGAGGCAGCTTTTGCATGTCCAATGTGACCAGCATACGACGAATGCCTCAGACAATCTCTGCAGACTGTACGATGTACGTGGCCACGGTGTAACGAGTGAACCTTGGCAGGAAATGGAGTAAGCCGGAACCGAAGCGCTATCACGGTGGCATAGGATGCTTCGAGGGGACGCGTCTCCGAAGAGAAAGCGCGCTATACCGTCGGCGTCATGATGACTCGCCTCGGGAAGACAGGTCCACGTCTCCGCTGTCTCGGCGCCTCGCTGTCGGCGAGGGCCGCCGGGAAAAAGGAAGCCCGCAGAAGCCCGTGCCCTCGTCGGGCTCTTGGCTTGGCGGCTCGCAACCCGTGGCTTTGTTGCCGTCGCGGGCGTCTAGAGTTAAGACCCCGGCGTTGGCGAGAAGAAAAGACAGCTCCGGAAATAGCCAAGAGCGCGCGCTCGAGGGCCCTAACTCGCCATGCACGAGGAGGCGGCAACCGCCGAGGCTGCGCGTATAAGCCGCGGATACCCCGAAGGGTGTTTTCGCGTTGAGGTCATTCTGGCGGAGCCACGGCAGAGAAGGACCATCCGGGGATGATTTAGGACGAGCAGCCGGGTTCTCTTCTTAAGCGCGCCGCTGTACCAACACCACCTATCGGAGACGAGCGCGGCCCGAAGCATCGCTACATGGTTAACTTTCACCGATTGGCCAGACGCTCATAATGACGTCTTTAGCGCTTTTTCATGGGCAAAAGTAAGAGTGATATAGACTGTTAACTTGGATGGTTGCTGGTTTAAGATTGTGGTGACTGCAAACTTCCACCGCCGACTTTTTACACGCACCATCGACCTTGATGTTGGCAACAAATTTTAAGTAGATCACAGGTTTTGACGTCACGACGACTCAAATACCAAGGTTACTATAGTCGGAGACAGCTAGTAACGTTGGCAGATACTAGTCGTGACGTCAGGGAAAGATACCACAAGAGTGACCACCGAAACATCTCGGCGCTTGGGGCTGCCGAGCGCTTGCCGAAATTGAGCGAGCTCCTATAGTTCTTTCGGAACGTGCATTTTACATCATCGATATCGCCTGTTTTATCAGCTCATGAATGGCGAGCTGGTTTGGAGCCAATCAAACAGCCCCAAAAGTGCGTCGTCACGGCACTGGTCGTTTTTGAGCCCTCGCTATGAGCGGTGAAATCTACCACGCGCAGTGGATGCGCCGCGATCGTGAGCTCTGTTTCTGCGCCCGCTTCGTTTAGACGCTGATAACAAACGCAAAAAGACGACGAGTACACGTTTGACCGCTGCTTGGTTGGCTCCATCGAATGGAGAAGTTGCCACAGCCTGTCGCACTTTGACGTCATCGCATGCATGTAGGGAAATCGAGCGAAGGCTCTGATTGGATGCGAATGCTGCGTCGGTGCTCGGCTGGGCCTCGTGGCCAATCATCTGCGCGTCGAAGGACGCCCGGCACCAAGCTCGGGTTCGATTGCCGAGTTGGCGCCTTCCAGGCACGTAGCCAGGGGGAGGCCCATGGGGCCCGGGCCCCTCCCGAAATCTTCCATTTTGCTGGGGCCTCCTCTTTCCCTCCCCCTCATACGGCATTTTGTCATGGGCGGCCCCCCCCCCCCCCCCCCCGAAACAAAATCCTGGCTACGTGCCTGGCGCCTTCCAATGGGGATGACGTTCCATGGAGGGAGAGCGGGTTGTTTGCGGGTCTCGATTATTCTTGCGTTGGCTTACCTGGGGACTTTATGTTGGACGATTCGCATTCCTGCAGCCGGTGTCGATACGAAGTGTCTAGGAAGGTCGTCGTACAGTCGTAGCCTAATCATACTTTACTGGATCAAAAAGCGAGCATATACTCGTGGCATATATATATTTTTTTAATGCGATTGCATTTTTAGGGTTACTAAACCGCGAAATCTGGTGCGTCTCTCTGTCAAGCTGAATGGCTAAATTTAGAGGGAAACCTGAACTTGGTGTATACTCATACACCAATTCAATTTCCGCACTAAATGTAGCGGGAAAACAAGAATTGTTTTCGCTGCGGTGCTTTTTTTGGTCCGCCTAAGGAGACGTTAGACCACGTTCCAATGCATACAGTGTTAATATCTAAATATCAACCTTGACTTTTAAGCGAAATTAGTATATCTAGAAAAAAGAAAACAAAACAGTAGGACTATTTCCGTTTTTGAACGCGAAGAGCCGCAGCCACATTTTGTTTGTAACATTTCTTTCTCCACATCCTTTTTTTTTTGTGTGTATATGTATTTTAAGACTATACTATAGGAAATGGAGAGAAGAAGCATACATCTGACGGCACTCTGATTTGCGGTTTGCAAATCGGCTAGAGGGTACATCATTGTCAAGCTTGATACTGCGAGAGAAATAAAAGTTTGTGCGCCCACATAAAAAAAAAACAAGAAAAGAAAAGCTTTCTGACGGGAAACGCCGAATTATGCGCGGTCGGCGACCTCCGCCGAGAGCCACCCTCGGCGATGCTCGCAGCGCGACATTAAAAAGAGGGGCGCGCTTTCGAGGCGGCGTCGATGACGAAGATGGCGGCGGTCGTCGCGCCTGCGCACACCGAACTTCCGGCGACAAACGGAAAGGGGGCACACACACACACACTTCCGCCGGGGGCCCCACCTGGCGAAGGCGCACAGGGTTGAGGGCCCCCACCCAAAGGAAAGCCAACACCCCTGAGAAGACGACGTCGACACAAGCGCCTCTATCTCACGTACCCCACCCCCATCAACCCCGTATATTTCTGAACGTGGGCTCTACCGTCTTTACGCATCTATATTTTTTTTTATTTATGTTTCTGTTTCTAAGCGTACTTTTAAGATTGTCGCGGCGTACGCGAGAAGCTCCGGCTACCCCCTTACTCCATATTTCAGGCGAGCGCGCGTCGCCTACCCCGGCGTTCAGTCATCCACGTGCTGGAGTTAGATGCCTGCGCGGAGAGGCTTGCGGGGTTTTCGTTCGTGGCCTTCTCTCAACCTTCTCTGAGTCGGATAGGCGGACGGAAGCGGCGAGAAGCTGGATTTCTTCTTTTTTGTTTTGTTTTATCTGGGTTGATGTCGGCGTTATGCAAAGAAGCCATGGTTCCTGCCGTAAATTGAGCTGCCGATGAAGTAGTCTGGAATTTTTACCGCCGGCGTTGAGCGCTAAAGAAGCGCCCACCTTTAGGTCTCTGGGTCCCGGCTGGGGGGATATACCCTGCTGCGGTTTCACATTAGGAAAGAGAAGAAAACGAAAAAAACGAAATACAGTGAAAAAAATAAAAAGTTTAGATATGGCGGAGTGAGCGAGGTTCTCTATACGCTACCACATCCGACGAAGAAGCGCATGCTGTAGCCCTTGTAGCTGATGCGCCAAAAATAAAAGAAACCTTTTTTTTTTTTTTAGAACAAGATTTTGTAGTTGTTATTTTCGTTTTTGATACTGGGTTCGGCAGTGTCGCTAATGTAAATCGATGGGGCATTATACTTATCTAAAGTAAACTACAAGAAGGGGTAGTGAGCTCAGCGAGCGCTCACGGCTGCCGCACTTCCAGTAAACGGCAGAAGAGGGCGCCCTAAAGCCTGGCCTGGATGAAGGGCGCTGTCGTCGTCGTCGATTCGTCGTTGCAATTCATTCGATATAAGCGACAGAAGACACAGGATAAAGATTTGAACGGGAGTCAGTTGTCGCTGCGAAACCGCCAAGCCAAACTTGCTCGCCGAAGGCCCTTGGAACGCTCGGATCCTCCAGCCCATGCTACCGCAGCGCCGCCTCGTACATCCGGAACCTTTCCACGCCCGCCGCTTCACAGCAATGCATGGTGCGCGTAGGCGTCTGATCTTCCTGCCCCTAACTCTAACTCACTCTAACTTAGCCAAACGATTAAAGGGGTACGGAAACGAAATGGTGTGAGCGCGTGCTCTCTACCTCTCCTTTCAAAGTCAGCAAGC
Source organism: Ixodes ricinus (assembly GCA_037355805.1). NCBI lineage: Eukaryota > Metazoa > Arthropoda > Arachnida > Ixodida > Ixodidae > Ixodes > Ixodes ricinus. The sequence goes on along the minus strand of JAZHYW010040447.1, from coordinate 50,198 downwards.
GAGAACGCGCAAGGCGTATCGCGCTCGTGTCGTCCAAAGTTCTCGCACAGCCATAGGTACTGTAGTGTCGAGCCTGCCGCTGTGCGTCAACGCGTGACAATCTGAGCCCCTCTATCCTGGGAAAGTGGCGCCATTCATTGTTGTAGACATGCTCGAGACACGTGCCGCGCGCCACTCCTGGGAAATTCATTGCGTCTGAAATACAGCTCAGTGCTGCGCTGTGCCACCATGATCTTCCAAGGCTGCACGTTGGCGTGCTCGTGCATCGACGTATTTTGCGCTACTTTAGAAAATGAAGGGCTTTAGACAATCTCACCTTGTGTATATCCGAGGACTGTACGCCCGGCCTGTACATTGCTTGTCCGTAACATCATCTCGCTGCCATGCCGGTATTTTATGCGCCACGAGCGGTTCACCGTGTTAGTTTCACACCGAAGAAGTAGTAGCTCGAGGGAACCAGTGAGTAGGAGTAACCCTCGGTACCCAAGAATGGCGCAACCTGCAAGGTGTGTATATTATATATATAAGGTATTCGGGTATTCGCTGGGTAGCTGAGACTGCAGCCCAGGCCACAACCACGAGATGTGGAGGCCGCTGCTCTGAAGCGTGCTTCCGCAGAACGAGCGCTCGCGCTAGAAATGCATGTCTCAAAGCCAGGAGCGCGGCCTTGCTGGCGCTTGTAGCTTTGGCTGCAGTCTCAGCTTATAGATGAACGGAGTGTACTAAACGCGTCAGCGTTCTCCGCTTAGTCACATTCAGGACTATACCGTAGCGAGCTTTGGTCCAGACGCGTGTGTTCGCTGCTCCGCTAACCGCTCCGCTACGAAGAAACGCGCCACTGCGCCTGCGCGCCGATGGCCTCAGGCTGTAGAGCTCCGCGCGTAGCGGAGCGGCCTAGCGGACGGGAAACACGGTTTACTAAAACTACGCTAAGTAACTCCACGAGCGAGCCATACTGTCGCGAACTGGCGCTACTTCTTAGGAACTCATGACGTTGCGGAATTCCAACGGAGCTTCACCGACCGTCACCAGACGCAATATTGAAATATGTTAATTCGTTTTAAAATTAGTTCTTTTGAATTCTCTGTTTGCAGTCCAGAAACGCTATACTTTTCATACTTAGCGTGCAACGCTGTCAAATACTGGCGCGAGCACGGGGCTTCATCTCGTTGATCATTTGCCCGCGTTCTCGCGCAAACAAAACCATAGATGAAGCCACGCGCTCGCGCCAGTAGTTTTGACAGCGTTGCACGCTAGCATGAAACAGTATAGTCTAGGCTAGTGTTCCTGGGCTGCTCGCACAGCATAGACCACACCTAAACAAAGAAATAAGTTCGAACATCTTTTTCCACACCCCTTTAAAAGACGATAAAATGTTTTCTTGTGTCTTTACTTTTTTATTTTTTTCTTCTTAGTTTTTTCTTTTTAACTCAGAAGTGAAATGAGAAATCACGCGATCGTGAAGTGCTTGGGCACCGGTACGATGACTCCAAGCTTCCACCGTCCTTCTTAAGCACACCGTGGAACTTGCCCTTCGCAAGCGATGATAAGTGCCGTCGCGGCACTCATTGGCCACGAATGCAAATTCAAATATTCGTCGACGGGTTGATTGTTGACAAGAGCATACGTCCGTGTGACCCAGTGCTCGTGTTCAACGCGGCTCCCTCGCTCGGCTGGGAGAGCATCCGTTTCCGGTAGAAAGGAATACTTTACAGGGTAAAGCTGAGCTAGTTGGTGACCAACCAGCGAGAGAGGAGGAACGTTCACCCCCTCCCCCACTTCATGTTGAGTTGGTACTCGTCACGCCACTACCATGGGTCCGAGTCCGGTCGAGCAAGGAGAAAGCAGACGAACGTTTTCATCTTTTCTTGTGTGTGCGAAAAATGGAGGCAATAAAACGAAAACGGATTCCAGCTCCGGGTTCTACGAACATTGAAGATGAATTGAGGTTTTCATTTGGAAAAAGACTGAAAAATCGTTTCATGGTGCCTTTAAATATCAATTGGTATGGTATGGAGTCACTGAACAGCATACGAAACACTAAGTGTAGCTTGTAATGTTCACGCTTTTTGCTGCGTGATTGCTTCGGGATTTCGTATTGGCTAATTACGCAATCTCGCTGGCTCCGGAGTGATATAAGGTGCTCGGGACTTTCCACGCCTTCTCGGTTCTTAAGTCGTTAGGGTCCGCAGCTTGCCACGTTTCCAGAAATGCCTCGGCATCTCGTTAACGCGAAGCTTTCATTTTCACGTCGCAATTTCTACTCGAGGTCGGTCCTCTGTTCCAACATATCTCGCATGCGCGCGAGCACTTCATTCGCCTTACCGCATGCTCGTAACATTGAACGAATTCGGGCTCTATACTTCGCTTTGTTACGCGTCTGTCTATAGTTGTGCGGTGGCGGGGTCAGTGACCCCTTTTCAGAACGCGGCTACGGAATTCGACCCACAATTCGGCAATTGTAATCAGCCGCCTCGTGCGGACGAGCGATTAAGCTGTGGATACATTCAGCCAATAGCGCGAAATCTCTCGAAGAAATTGAACGCCGCGGAAATTGATTTGGCTCGCCGCCTCTGTAACTCCGTTCAGCGCTAAGCTGACAATGCGTCGGCGGTAACGTGCTTGTTTGACCACCCATGCGTCGATCTTCGGCCGCCCACGCGCAGAGACCGGGGTCAGGCGATAAAAGGGAGGCGGTTGATTGGTTAGGCGAGCCCGTAGCTTCCCCAGCGCAGCTTGAGGGTAGACCGGAGTATAGCGGCTTCTCCCAGCCTCTTCCATCCATCGCGGCGTCGGCGAGTCTTTGAAACGGCACCTGAAAGCGAACGCGCTCGCTGGGCGGTCCCCATCACGCAACTCCTTCAACAAGAGCGCGTCTCTCTCAAAGTTGAGACCACGAGCGCTTTCATCGCGCGCGCGCGCACGGCTCTGAGACCTCTTTAGGCTCCAGACCGGGCCTTTTGTTTTCGTTTTGTCTTTCGAGTGAAATTCCCGCCGCCGCCGCCGCCTCGATTATCCGAGGAAAGAAATAGGGAACTCCGAAGAGCCCGCTCTGAGAGACATGTTGTATCAAAGCGGACCTCACTCTATACTACGCTCCTTTCTTTGGCGCCAGTTTTCTCGTCTCATCCGTCTCCTTTCTACGCTATATAAAAGGCGGCCCGATTCCTCGCTGAAAATAACGCCTTTCTCCTTTCCGTGGGCTCTAGTCTAAACCCATTCTCCCGACTCGCTCAAACGGTTCAGCTTTCTTAAATAAATACTTTTTTTTTGAGCGAACACCTCACGATAGAATACCGCAAGAAGGATTCTGTGTGACGGGACAAAGCTGCCGCCATACCAGGTCGTTAAAAGATAGCGGCTTAAAAACACAGAACTCACTCTTCAAACGCTTCTAGTGCCGAAGCTTTAAGAAAGCCCTCTTGGGAAGAAAAGTTAAATAAAAAATAAGCGACAGAGAAAGGATTTGATGTTTCTTAAACGCAATCAGACCGTCGCATTCACCGAAACGTCGTAATAATATATAATACGTCCAGTGTATAGATTGTCCTCTGTGTGTGACCTGCTAAAACGAAAAAGAAAAAAAAAGAAGAAAAAGAAAATAGCGGCATGCCAAAACCACTACGGCCCGCTCTTTCTTTTATTTTGTATAATTCAGTCACTCGTTTTTCTTTTGTTTTTATTATTATCGCGACACAAAACGTAGCAAAGCGGTCGCTCTTTTGCGGGTCTCGTGACAAAATCTAATGAAATGCGGAAGCGAGAGAAAGAGAGGGGGGGGGGAGTGGGCGTTCTTTTGTGGCGGCAGCGTATGTTTTGGGCCCAGTCCACCTGTCTTAAGCCGTTATTCGTGACAGTGATTTATCGGCGGACATCGCTGTTTCTTTACTGACGTCACGACCCGCGGTTAAAGAAGCTCACGAGTGGTCGAAACCTTGTGAGCTGGCGTGAGGCTTTGTATGCGTGGCCGAAGTGAGCTCCTTTGGAGTCTGGACTATGGTCTCCCATTTTGCACGTTTCTACCTGTCATCCTTAGCTTTCCTTCCTCTTTTTTATTTTCTCTAGAAGTAGTGCACGTTTTTCTGAGAGGTTTGTGAGAAATGAAAGAAACGGTAAAGCTCCGTCGTATATATATATATATATATATATATATATATATATATATATATATATATATATATATATATATATATATATATATATAGCGAAGCGGACGCTTGATGATGCACGTTTCGCCTTTGATTCGCCGTCCTTTGAAGGCGGTTACGTCAAAGGAGAGCTTTCGCCTCATCCTCGCTATGAGGCCGGACGTTTTTGAACTGCATCCCATAGAGCCCATTTACCCCAAAGACGCTTTGTCGCTCGGGATCATAGCTCATATCTGATGGCGAGGACCGCTTTTGTCGGCTCGCCTATATTCTGCGGACGATTGTGCGGTATCTTGTCTAGAAACGATCGAATTGGATTTGTTTTCATAATTCTTGTGTCAGTCCGTTCCTTTCTTGTTTTATCTCTTTCTCTCTCGCTCTCGCATTATTTTCCCCTGTCAGTGATGGGCCGATAATGATACTTGTTATATGTTGGGCAAGAACACGGTTCGAGAATGCTTGTTTAGAAAAGGTAAATAAACAGCAAAGAAGAACGCTTTTATCGAAGAGTTTTAGCTGATTCTGTTTTTGTGTAGTGGTATCTTGTTATCAGCTGTTTGTATCGTGCTTGGATGCTAGAGCCCGAGGCGGAACCACGCGTTCGAAAATGGTCTACTGAAACTCCCAGTTGTTCTCCGTAAAGCGATATATTTATGATAAAAGAAAAACGCTCAATTGAAAGTTATCAAACTAATAAACTTTTAGCGTCATTGACTAAGGTCTGTGTCCAAAAGGAAGTTCTGGCAAACCGGCTACAAAAACGTGAGTCAGAGTTTAGCTAGACCAACATGACCGCTGCACCTCACAAGTCTACGATCCAATGTCTATCTATGGACATTCTTTCAGCAGCTCTGAGAGGTCTGGGAGGACTTAATAAGCTTAATTTTACGTGCTCACAGTGGAAACAATTAGGCATAAAAAGAATGCTAAGAAAATAAAAAGGAATTCGCTCAACGCAGAAACCACGGGGAAGAAAGTGCTGTCGCGCATAGAACGCGAGCAAGATGGCTGCCGCCGCACCGAGGCCTCCGCTAGGATCGCTACTCGCCGCAAGTGGCGGAAGTAAACGTCCACGCGGCACGTGCACAGAGAGTTCAGGAATGAAGCCACGGCTGCTTTTGAACTCTACCCTGTCGCTCTTTCCTACTTTTTGTTTTTTTCAATGAGGTATTTTCTTCTTAGTTAGTTGAGCCTTTACCCCTCGCTCGGAGTATTTTTATTTGTTTTATAATTTTGCGTTTATTAATGGCGAACAACTCGCGTACCTCATCCGGGCATATCTGTCCGCTCGCGTTCCGTGCACGTGCGGCGAGATGTTGTAGCGACTAATTCTACTAAACTTTAATTCCTTAAATTTTTTTAAAGGGTTTCCTGACTGGAGACTTCTAGCAGACGGTTGTAGGGTTGCGTATCTTTTTACGAGGCCTAGCAAGATACTACCATGTCGTCTACGCTACTTTTTTGTCTTTTTTTCTCCTTTTGAGTTTGCATCCGACTGCGTCAGTCGGGAGATCAAAAGAAGCCGCGGAGCTTCTGTCTTCGTCCCTAGTAGGCAAATAGTAGCGGCTACTGTGCTGACCTTATAAGAGGGACAACATTGAGCCGGTCTGCTTGGTTCCATAGCGCGTACAAGCGGAGTCTTAAGAGTTCGTCGTCGTCGCCAGCAGGGCAGAGGGCGTGACAGGAAGGACCGGTAAAACGTACTTTGAGAAAAAGAAAGCACGCGCAACCCTTGATGTTTGTCACCAGGGGTCACGTGGATGTAGTCTGAGTTGGGGACGTACAGGATACCCTACCGCATGGAGTTAACGTAATATTAAAGAGGGTATATCACGTATTTCGGCTTCATGGAACGGCGGGACTTAGACGCGGACATTGGTGGTACCGATTGGGACCATATTGCTGGCGACGCTTGATATACACGAAGCAGCAAGACATAACATCACTCGCAAGGTCTGTATCAGTAGAGTTTCTTCTACGCGTTTCTTGTGCACTAGAAGCACCGATTTACGCGATATTGTATAAAAATAAATAAAGTTGACGAGTTCTCCGAACAGCTTCGACTCGTCGTGGAAAAACGAACACACGTACAGCCTTTCGTCGGCTTTCTTTTTCCGTCCTTTTTTAGCTCTCTTTCTCGTTTTTATTTTCTCTGGAACCACCAATATCACCGCTCACGATTTGTCGCGCTCTCCTCCCATATTTACCACACTACCTTAGCGAGGTGTGCAGTGATGGCTAGAAGCATGCTAGGGGTGCTTCGGCGGTTCTCATTTTGGCCACGTCTCGTGTCCTCTGCGGGCTGGTATTGTTCCGCCCATGCCTGGAAGACTAACTTCTCACGAGCCGTGGGCTTGGTCGCAACACTATTTGTTTGTTCATTATTTTGAGATGTGGCCGCATTCCTTCGACGTTTAATCGGTAATCCACCTCATGGCGCCTTCCATCGATGAACAGTGGCTGGGTGGAGCCACCCGCCGCCCCATTAAAACGGTTCAGCCGTATGCATCCATCCGTCCATTCATCCACCCCAGTCAGCCCTCTCGTTTTAAGGGGCAACAGTCGCATCATTTCCATTATCATCATCAGCTTCATCATCATTAACATTGTCATCGCTATTATCATCATTATCGTAATCATGATCATCGATGACCAGCCAATTTAGGAATATGAAAACATTTGTAAGTACGCGGCCTCTGGGCACCACCATCTTACTTCCGGTGCCTGTAGATCGTCTGTTAGTCGAGCCTTGTTAAGGCGTGCCCATTGTCGCTGCCAGCAACCAAAGCACGTTCTATCCACAGTGACCAGACAAGCTTTTGTAAGCGTCTGCTTGCAAACGTCTATGACGGTTGCTACCTAACAGGCCGTTGCTTCCTTTACCTTTAATTCCGAAGAGGTTGCCAACTTTCTCCGCCTAAATGGTAACCTGCAGGGCCGCAAGCAAGCGATTTCCAATCTCCGACTAATGCTGTGCTGGCATCATTTACACACGGCATCGTAGCGTGCTCAAAGCATGTTTTCATGCGTTCATTTCGACCAGTCAGCCATCAGTGCCAGTCAAAATGAGTACCTATATCCGCGAGTACCGGGGCCGGGTCCAGCTGCGAAGCCATGAAAACAAAAAAAGAATGATGCCGAAATCGCTACGCTCATTCTTGACGAAACGCTTTAGCATTGAGCGCAGGGGTTTCTGACTCAGCGAAAAACGGGAATTCCAACTTCAGAACGGTCCGCATACGGCTGTGCTTTGGAGAAACCCACTCTATTCTATCGGGTGTCGGTCGTTCCGCGCAAACGGCGGCGTCGCTGCGTCTCGGTTTTACGTTGTCGCGTCAGCTGCGCCACCGCCACGGCCGCCTCGATTCCTGCTCCCGCATCGCGTCATTGGAAGCGTGCCAGAAGACCCTTCCCATTATATGAGGGAACGTGGACGTAAAGAGCGACCGAACGGAGCAAAAGAGCACGGCGGTAACCGCAAATCGGCCTCACGGAAACTGCCCAGTCCAGCCCTGTCCAAACCACGACCGTCCAAAGGAAATACGGCTGCATGCACCAGGGCAATAAATGCTAACGCATTTAACAGTCATGCCCGCTAGTGAAGCGAACTCCCCGTTGGCAGTTAACTAATCAGTTCATTTCGCCCAGATGAGACGGAGAATCCTGGCACACCATCGTGGTCGAGGGGCTCCAGCCCGTCTAATTAAGGCTTAATAACGGCCTGTCCGTTTTATTCTGGTGACGCAATCTCTGTCCGGGTTCGGGGGACAATGTCTGCCGCCCGTTGCAGTCCAATTAACCCCGTTGCCGTCCCAATTGTTTATACGGAACGCCGTGATAGCAGTATGGCGGTTAATTGGCTCGATTTGCGACGCTTTGTTTCACTAACTACGGCCGAGGGCCCGGCATTCAGGCATAAACTTCGATAAAAGCTCGAAGAAAAGACTGTCGTGAAATAATCGCGAAGTGACAACGGCATTAATCATTAACAACAGCGCTGTTGTTGTTGTTGTTGTTGTTGTTGTTGTTGTTTGTAAAGGATTGCTGCAATTACATCGTATGCCGTTTCGTTTCTTTCTTTTCTTTTATATCTAGAGTGGTATTTAGTTTATGTACCGTACTAGAAGTCAGAAGTATTCACCGTGTTCGGAAGGTGTCTCTAGAAGGAGGGCGCCACAGTAGTTTTTGTGCCCCAATAAACTCTTGCGCAGTGCGTTCATGTGCATGGTCTTACGCGACGCCTCCGTCGAACACTCTTTCTTCAGGAAACTAATAATTGTGATGCGTGTATGAGGGCAGAAATCAAAGAAATGCGTAAAAAACCTAAAGGTGGCATAGGTTTTCTGATAGTGGCAGGTAGTGAACTTATTGGCTAACAAACACCATTGAATAGTTCGCATGCGTGCCCCGACATAAATAAACTATAAATATACCCCAAAAACACGATCAGATATAGATCCCGCCGTGCGCGGGGAGGTTCGGGGTAGTAGAGCAATGGAAGGTGACGAATAGGAAAGGATTGTGAGCAAGTAGACGACAAATACCGCTCATCATGTTTCGTTTTTTTTTTTTTTTTTTTTTAAGGTCTGATGAACATGTTTTTTTTTTAGCGTAGGTGACGCTTCGAATATGGGCCGGGTGGCAGGAGCGTCACTACAGCGCCACGATGCTGCCGCACCGTCTGACGCTCACTCTAAGGTGAGCTATACTCGTTTCACCTTCCGTCAGACGCAGCGGATGCTACGAGGGAAAGCGATCAATCAAGCAGCGTCCAAACAGTCACCAGGCTTGTTCTGTTTATGATTGGTTCAGCGATGACAAACACAGACAGAAACGTACGAACACCATGACGGTGCCGCTTTGACGCTCTCCGATTCGTCACATCTATCGCGCGCACAAGCTCTGACTGAAAGGCGGTCGAAGTGTAGACATCGACGATAACGTATCGAAACCCTTACCCGACAAGTGAACGAGCAACACGTAGATAAAAAATAAGAATATAACGTAGCTCTGAATTTTATACGTCACCTACAGCCTATAGGGTGCACAGCGCGGAGCACATCTCTGGCCACGACGGTTATCCGCGTTTCGCCTAGAACTTTCGTTCAATCGCCCAAAACACGAGTCCCAGGCTTCCAGCCGAGCACTGACAGCACTTGTGTCGAGTATGTGAGACGGCGGACCGGTACTACTCTAATTTCCTCCAACTCAAACTCCAATCATAACCAAAACATTTCGCAAAAAAAAATGTTTTGCCTAGTTAGGAGAAACTGTGTTCCACATACCTTGAAATTTATACGGATCACTGTTTCCGATACTTGTTAGTACCTCGTAGCTTGCACAGAGCAAGTGTTTCAGATAATTCATAATTCTAAACAATAACCGTACAAAACAGCTTTCTGGAAGTTTTCAGTAGATGAACGGCTTGTAGGTGGAACGACAATCCACATAGCAGCCGGGCTCCAGATATAAGAAAGCAAAAATGAAGCGAAGAGAACCGGCGTTCCACATATAATTCGCGATCCACACAAAATTTTGACTTGTTCCAGAAAAAATATGTGGAACGTTACCTTATTCGGAACCTTCATGGAACCAGATTAAGAATGTTGGTGATGGGAAAACTCAGCACTACCCTTCCCTATCCACGGGGTGTCGGTTCAAACCCCGCTCTACAGCTCCCTTTCTTTGTCTCCCGGTTCTCTTGTTCTCTCTCCTCTTCCATTAGCTTGCAACTCCCGCAGCACACCGGTGCGGTATACTTAGGACCAGAACCAGAACGTTTGGGGTGTATGTGTCGGTGTGCTGGGTTAAGGGAGGCACACACACACACACACACATGATGCTACTGCTTTTTTTTTCTAAAGTGTTTTTTTGTTTGTTACCCCAGTCTGTTAGTCTCAGCTTCTTGGTTTGCCCACGATGTTTGGGCAGTCTGTTCGTTCTTACCCGCGCTGGGACGTGCAATTCTGCGAAAGCTTGTTGAATTAATATGATTACAAATCTGCTTCGCACTTGAATCGAAGAAGTAGCCAGTGACCGGTAACGTCGAGATATACACGATCAAAGGTACTTATGTCTGAAGTGGTTCCGTCCTATACCGTTCTCTATATGGTTTTCTTTTTTTTTACGGCTTGATAACATATGTGTTTTCAACAGAATGCGAAGATTAAGTCAGGGGCAAAGTTCTTAAACGAGCAATTTCCCCCCCCCTTTTCTGTTTTGTTTACTGAATGCAAACACACAGCATATCTGTGAAGCCATGCAGCGCCTCATCAATTTTGTTTTCCCCCTCGACCATTGGCTTGAGCACATTACTCGCTTTCGACCTATTTCCATTACCGCAAGCCGCAGCCTTATTGTCCATACATCATGCACAAGGTGTTTTTGGTTTTGCATTTTTTGGTAAGCTTTACAGTTTTGTTTAAAACAAGCTCGCGAAAGCTACACTTATGCTTTCACGCTTCCCCCTAATAATGGCCTATAATGAAGCCTTTAGCATCATGACGACCGCTTCGCGATCGTCCAAAGCGGTCAAATGCGCCCAAGGAAAGCACACAAAGAACGTTACATCTGTCTACTAAAGAGGACGTGCACGTGCAGCGGAGTCTGTTTACGCCTCGGTATTTTTCTCCGACGTCCGGCTCTACCGCGACGCTCGGCTCGAGTCCACGCTTCTCCTCCGAGGCAGTCCTGGCCGCCCGCATTCGTTTTTAAAGCTCCCGAGACCACCTGGAATGCCGCGCTCCGAGACCGGTCTCATTGTCACGGACCGCGGCGGGCCCCCGTTTTTCCAACCGTCGTCTCGTCGGTAAGAAAAAGACGGAAACCAACTGCACTGCGGCCGGGCCCAAAAACTCCTCGTTGCCAAGCCGCACAAGAAATGAATCGGGGGGCGTGGTGCCCGATAATCGACGAGGTGCTTGCGCCCCACAGCGCGACAGCCGGCCCCAGCCTCCCCCACCCCTCTCCAACAACGTCCGACTTGGGATTCCCGAAGCCTATAGTCCCGTGCACACAGGGCCGAACCGACTTCGTTAATCTGTTACTCTTAATCGTGCTGGAAAACAATTAGCTGTCTGCTTCTTCTCGCGGTCGGCCCATCGGTCATGGCTTGGGTTTTGTGGCCGCTGTCTGTTCTGCTCTCTCGGAGAGAACGAGAGCGCGGTGAGGCGGACTGGGAGTTCGTCGGTTTCTGCTTGGCTACACGCGCGCGGTCACCCCGCACGAAGTCTCTCCTTGTTTCCTCGTCTTATTCATTAAGGGGGATTAAAATAAGACCGGTTGATCCAAGGGCAACACCGGTCGAAAACGAAACTTAAAATACATCACTGATATCGCTTTAGTGGCACGAAATATGATCACAGTCGGAATGTTACGTCAAAGTGAATCCGCGTACTCCACTAAAACCTATTTCAAGAATGCGATCAGCTGATGTTGAGCGGGTGGCAGCGGGTTAGCTTTTTAGTCAAGGAACGATGGCCGACGCGTATACCGCAGCACCACGGTGACGTCACGTCGGGGTCGTGCAGCTGATGCTCATTGTTGCCAACCGTCTAACAGGTAGTTTCGGTTTTGCCGTAGATGCCCGAAATTAAAATTTGAGCCTTGATATGTATAAAACTACACAATGTCGAAGTAAACAAAAATTATACCTTGTAATTTAGGAACACTTACTCAGCTAAAAATAGTCGTAATCCAAAATTCAAAAATACTGACCCAAAATAGCTCCACAGACGGACGTGCGGCGTCCGTCTGGGAGCTATTTATATTGTGACTAAATTTCGTTAAGTTCCCTTAATCCTGCATGCTCTTTTCGTTTTTTCTCTTCTTTTTTTTCTGTTTTGTTCCTAATCTGTTTTGGGTGCCGGCGGACTCGGAGGGAAACATTGTAATACATTGTCGTGACTAGCGCTTTAACATTATAAATAGACACTGATCTGAGACTGCTTTGCCAACAAGAGAATCATGGAATTTCAGCGCGCCGTTTTCATGAAGCCGATATTGCCCCTAGCCCGTGCTTCAATCTACATTTGAAATGGTAGCGCCAGGCCCCAATACCTGCATCGTTCTTCGAGAACACAATCTGCTAAACCTTCCCAGATATATCTCTGGTCAGTGAAACAAGTTATATACTCCAAATGTTATTTTATAAATATAAATAAATATATATATAAAAAAACTATTTTTAATATAGTTTCTTCGATTCCCTTCAATTTGTGCTCGAAAATTTACATAATTAGACGATAATCGAGCACTGCGATTAAAGAGTGCCGGAGACTGCATACGTTGCGAACACTAGGGCCGCCTCGCTTCGAATGAAGTGGGCGCAATGGCAAATTGTTGCGTATCAGTTTTATACCTCGAAGTCCAGTCATATTCCTTCAATAAGCCAGTATTTGGTATTCTCGCAGTGCGCGTTCTATGACCCTCGCGTTATGGTATTCGCATGGATGAATGTATACTGCGGAACCCTTTTAACAGGGTGGCCACTTGCGCCACACTAGCCAAAAGCAACGAAAGGGGTGCGACTCCACCCAGCGAGAATTTGATGAAGGAGTAAAACGAGGACGCTGCACCCTTGCGAAGACGCAGCGAAATCTAGCGTCTCCTGGCGGGCAACTTGTGAACCATCGAGAAGGAAATCAAATGCACGAAACGTAGTTAAATTAAAGCTCGAAACATCGGAGCTTGTCGCAAATGTTTACCTGCCTAACAAGGGAGGGAACTTCGGCGGCACGCTCATACGATCTTTTTCCAGTACGCATTCCTTCCTGTCCTTACGAGTACGAAAAGGAACGACGTTTTTACCGCTGCGACGTCACAAAAGAAACGGTCCTCTCCGAAGCGAAGATGGGATAGAGGGTGGGGGGGGGGGTGGGGCATCTTTTTGACGCACGCAACAGTACGGTCACATCAAACGCGATGAAGGGGAGACAGGGAGGCGAGAGAGGGGAGAACGAATTCCTTTGTGAAAACGGAGAAGAACATCATATCCCGCTTGGCAGGCAGTCTTTGATCTGCCGCCGCCGAGACGCGTTGGACAGTGACCTAAGCATCTTTTTCTGTCGGGGAGCCACGGCGGAACAGTATGTAGAAGGCCGAGAGGAATTCGGTGGGGGAAACGGCTTGGGGGAGAGGGGGAGGGAGGTTAAGAAGGGCGTCTGTGATCTGCCGAGAGGCCCATTGTTATATCGCAGATGGCTGGACTCTGGCCTTCTGTCTGCATTGACGGCTGATTCCTCGTTGCTTTCGGACGCTGCCGGAGCTGAGTAGAAGGCGGTCCGTTGTTTTGTTTCTCTTTCTGCCAGCCGTCCGTTTGTGAGTTGCCCCTTGATGCGCGAGTTTGTTGTTGTTGGGGTGAGCATAGGTACAGAGCGCGACACTCAACTCTCACAACTAAAAAAATAGATTTGAAATTGTTAGTCTGACTAAACGTGCTCGATCGGGACAATGAAGTGGGAGAAAAAATGGTATTGTGAGTAAACGGTTTGAGTAAAACGATCAAGAGCGCCGATATTTTGTTCGCGCCAACCCTGCCGTGCAATGTAACCTACAATCTTCGTAGGTCAAAGGAAGCGGTTCCGTGTGACAGAGAGGTGACCTATGGCGATTATTGCCGCACACCTAACATAGTGTCTGCATTTGTTTGTAAAACTAAAAATAAACTTTAAAAAAATAATAACTTTCGAGGTCGATTTGCTCACGTGACTTGATTTCCAAATTGAATTTTACCCGATTCACAGAACGTGTACCAGGCAACATAAATAAAGTTGGAAGCGAGCTTAGATGTGGAATGAACGGAGTAAAGTAACTAGAGCTTGTGGTAAAAGACGACCAAGACGAATATTAAAGGAACTACGCCTTAGACGAGTTGTGTACAGCTTGTCGAAATTTGCAAAAAGCGCCGGAAAAGACAGAGACAAGACAGGTTTGATTATACGAGGTGCATCGTTGAAAGCGATCGTAGACAGCTTGATACGACCGCTTTTCAGGCTAGAGTAATCAGTACCTTTTCCAACGGCATATTAAAGCATAAGCTTACACACTACTCGCATAGTGTTGAACATCTACACTCTGCACCAATGTGCAGAATGTTTTCCTGCTTCCATTCGCTTTTTTGCCAGACTATAGGACAAAACGTGGAATAGGAAGCTACCCCGACAGCTTCGCGGAACATCGGTGCTGCCCGTGATGACCGTGGTTTGCGGTCATCGCGGATTCGTCTCTCCACAGCGGGGCCAATCCTCGAATCGCGACGACTGCTGCCTTCGAAAACCGGTTCGATCGCCGCATGTAAACAGCTAGCAGACGACGAGCAGAGATCGGAACGTAGCCTTGTCTGGTTCGACTTTAAACTCAGGCCGCTTATTAACGTTCTGTCTGCTATATGGTATTGTTCATCATGATATCGTCCGCCTCTGAATTCATCCATGCATTCATATGTATCCGTACGTTCTCTTTCCTTTTTTTCGGTTTTAGCGATACTCGTAGCGTAGGCTGATTTCCTACACGCTTGCAGCTGACCGTTGTAGGGGCCCGAGGACCAGTCAAGCTGCACATTGCAGCTATTTTCCTCCAGGTCTCATCATCATGATCGACCAAAATAAAAGATTTACTTATTAACTAATGCATCTATTTATAGCGGTAAACAAACAGAACATTGAAAGAAAGGATTTTTACCGGGATTAGCCTCAAATAACAGCCATGGAAACTTTCCCGTTCTACTCTTTGAGGGGGGGGGGGGAGAGGAGAGCGGAGGACCGGAGCAGGATGGTGATCTAGTATTTCATTCCGTGTCTCCGATACATAACGTCGACAGTAGATTCTTCCGATAACTCTGATAGTTCATACCCGATGCTCCGCCGGCAGCTTTGCGCGTGTGGCGTATCGTTATCGGAGCGCCAAACCGGTCAGCTAAAACCCTCTAATGACGAGGTGAAGTTATGGGAACGATTCAAATGCCCTTTTCCTAGCCACGTAGAGACACATGGCTGCGGGCGGAAAGCCAGTGATTGGCAAATGGCCGCCAGCTTGAAACGCCCAACAACGAACGCTGTACCTACGCTACGGCGCCGACGCGGAATCGGAACTCGAAATCAGGAGAACGCAGTCTTGGGCAGTAACTAGTTACTAGTAACGCGTTACCGGTAACTAGTTACTTTTTCCGGTGACTTTTACCTGTAACGCATTACTCTTTATTACTGTAACTTGTAACTGGTAGCACTGTTACTTTTTTGTTAGGTAACTGTAGCTGTTTACGCCGTTACAGTTATTTTTTTTTTTTTTACTATATAAATTAGAACCCACATGTTGCGGACATGAGAAATTGCCATCTTGGAGGTATTTTTCTCCGAACTCCTGCTGACAAAAAAAAAAAAAATAAAAATAAGAGAAGAAGAAGCGAGGCCACGCATTAAACAAACGAACAAAAATGCCTGGTTTGGCCCACGACCGAGAATGCATGACGGACCAGTCAGCACGAAACCGGGAGATGAGGAAGCGGCGCCCGCGGTGGTAGGGAGGCAAACAATGTCTGTTTCCACCGACTTTGGCTCACTCTTCTCTCGTGGGGACCATCTACGGGTGTCGGTGGTCGTGCGATGCCTCCGAGTATTCCGTCTGGGCTTTTGTCTGGGATTTGTCTGTGCTGTCGTTTTTACACCCAGCCATTCGCTGTTTCCTCATTCCTATTAGTTTTCAATAAAGCCGTCCCCATATTGTGCCACTCGAGTGAACACGACTTCCACAGTTGGCGTTTCGGACATAGACGCCGCGGTGGTCGTCGTACACTCGTAAAGCACCAGAGGCTAATTGTCTCCTGTCCCCTTTTAAATCTTTGGAAGCTGTTTGACCTGCTATGTTTAGGTCTGCTTCCAAGTATATCCCATAAGGTAATTATGTGACCATCTCTGTCCTCATTCATTTCGGAGTGAAAAATAAACCAAAACCTTCACTGAAGCGGGCCGATGGCAATTTTGAAATTGAAATTCCGGTTGATCATAAGTTATAACAATTATTCCAAATAAATTATGCACATCAAAATGCTAAAACAGCGAATGACGCAAAAAGAAACACCCTTCGGGTTCAAAATTTTTCTAATCTCTCAGTGTACCTTTCTTCTCACTAGTGGTGTAACAAATAAAATAATATTGTTTTGGTTTGTGATTCTTTGAGTCCAATTTTTGTACTGTAACGAGAAAGTAACGGCGTTACTGTTTTTGCAGTCACTGTAACTGTAACACGTTACTTTTTGGAACCGGTAACTGTAACTGTAACAGAGTTACTTTTTCCCCTAGGTGACTGTAACTGTAACACCGTTACTTTTTACTGGTAACGTGCCCATGACTGGAGAAGGCACCCCCAAAAACTCGAGAAGCGACGGGAACCACGCCGGCGCCGGAGCCAGCGTGACGCGAGCCCTCTTGGGAACCGCGGCCGAACAATGGAAAATCGGAGAAGGGGGTGACGGATGGAGGCTCGGGTTGTGTTTTGTGGGGGAAGGGGGGGGGGGTCGTCGGTGGGGCGCCCCCGCCCCGGGTGGTCCTGCCCCGGTCACAATCCAGCCTCTTGTTCGGCTCGGAGCGAGAGCGGCTCCTCGGAGCTCTCGGTAATGAGCGAGATCTTGCTGCTTGCTGCCGCCCGCGCTTCTTCCGCTAACTCGGCCCGAGAGCTGCTTATCTTTCGGAGGGAAACAAAGGCGGGGAAGAGGAGGAGGAGGAGAGGATGCGGAGGGGGAGGAAGGAGACAGCTGAAAGTATACAATGAGCTGCCTAGTTGAGGACGCTGAAGAGAAGAGAAAAAAGAAGGGGGGGGAGGGTTTGAGGATGCCGCCACGTCGCTGACGCCGACGCTACGGGACGGTGTTTTTACTGCGGGGAAGAGGCGCCGCTGTTTAAAGTCGTGGAGGGTCTCTCTCGTCTTTAAAGATGGCGAATATAAAAGGGGAGTAAAAGTACAGAAGCGAGGAAGGAAGAAATAAAGCAATAAAATAGAACGACAAGCGAGCGTGTCGTGCTTCCAAACCCTGAGGATATGGGGCAATAAAAAAAGTAACCTGACAGCGGAACACAAATCTTCCCCCTCTCTCTCTCTCTCTCTCTTTTTTTGAATTTTTTAGACTATGATTAAACTTTGCGCGTCTCCGCTTTGTTGTTTTCAATGCAGCAGATAAGTTGGGCGCCGATTTTAGAACAATTAGATTCAAAGGAAGTTGAGCAAAGACTCGCGAAAGCGAAACAGCGCCAGTAAATTAAGCACTTTGAATGTGTGGTCTACGGACTGACTTCGATACATCTATGCTTCACTCATAGCCATTTAGACATTTTCATAAACAAGCCTGGTAGAAAGGAAACTTCAACCAGATCTTACTACAGAAGTGTTGGCCAAGAGTTTTTGTGCGCTTGACCGCTTGAAACCTGCCAAGAATCGATGCACGGGTATGTACGAGGTGTGACTATTACATAACGAAACTGCTGACAAAAGTGAGGTCTGTGATTCCAACCTTAAAACGCAACTCTTATCCCCTTCAACAATTACTAGCAATGCGTCGGTGCAGTGCGGAAGGCCTTGTGGCGCGGATTTCTTATGAGATTCACTCAAAGAACAACAAAACAATACGCACGGGTCACTTAATTACTGCCGATCGAAAAAAAGGAAAAAAAGAAACCTTTAAAAATCGTCGTCGCGTAGGTACCGCGGCCGCACCCAGACCGCCACTCAACTATGGGGGTCAATCACCTCGTGTCCAAAAAGCCAGCGGGACCAAATAACCACCATTCAGCACGCACACACACACAAAAGCGAGCCGCCGCCGGATCCATGCAATGCACCCCCCGTAGAGTGCCAAAACAAAAACAACACAAAGCAAAGAAACCTATGAACGAGTGACCAAAAAAGCGAGAACACGCAAAACGTAAGAACAAGCAAGGCGGGTTGCAAGCAACGCGGAACAATCCCGCGGACCGCAACACAAAACAATGTCCTTGAGTCGCCGCGGTCATTAGACGGGCGACAAGGTGCGGCCCGATGCCCGAAGGCCGGACCGTCCTAATGACGGCCATAAGAATGCCCGGACGGCAGTTAATCAAACTTCCACGTCCTCCCGATGAGCAACGCGGCAAGGAGACAGCCAATTTCGGAAGCTGCGCCCAGAATACCTACCGGCTGGTTATCGCCTCCGAGAAGGCTTGGCTCGGCTCGGCCGGATCACACGAGGCCGGCAGTGTAGCCGAAGCCAAAGGCCACAGGGAAGACCGAGTTCGAGTCGGAAGGAAAGAGCCGTGTCAAAAAGCCAAGCCCATACTCCGTGTTACCTAACGACGGACCGTAGCGGAGCCATTCCAGCCAATCCGGCACCGTGAAAATGTCCCTCCCAAAAGTCACGTCACACTCGCACGGCAATGGAATACCTTCAGTGGCTCGTAGCCTTCCCTACAGTCTATCGCAAGGTGTTTCTAATTTTGGCGGAATTGGACTTTCATTTACTTTGTCATTTTTCTATTTTGAGGGGAATAAAGGAGGGGGGGGTGGAAGGGGGGTCTTTGTAAGTTGTGCTTTGGCCGCGCAGCGGAGTGGCCGGTAGTGATATTCTGTCCCTGGCGGGCTACGCGCTACGTCTCAATAGCACGTCTCCCGAGAAATGAATTACGGGCGACTTAATAAATCACGTCGCGAACGCCATCGACCGCACTCGTTGCCGGCGCGCGGGTCGACCTCGCGCGTGCTCCTCTGGCTGCGGACTGGCCGCGGTCTCTGCGCATGCGTGCTGCGTACCGCCGGGGTCAGTCCGGTCGGAATGTGTGAGTGGGGGGGACTGAGTTGATGCTTCAGTGGAAAATCGAACGCAGAACGGAATCGGTCCGCTACGAAGGGAAAAGTGCACTTAACATACTCATCCTGCTCAGATATCACCAGGAAACTTGGAGCTAATACATCCCCTTGCTGTGACACCGCCAGGGTCGCGACCGGCGACAGCGTGGCACTTCTATGACGTAATCAGGCTCAAATCGAGGGTCCACTTTTTTGGGACGCGGTAAACACACTAGCTCGGATATGCGTTCCTGGCACCATACTAAGAGTCACCCTTAATTTTCTTTCTTAAAACAAAAGTGTCGCACGCTGTTGGATCGATGACCATTTAAGGTTGAAAAAGTATATTCTCTGCTAACTATATTACACACAATGGCTGTCTAGCTGCAACGTTCATTAATAATGTATTTATTTATTTACCGAAAATACCTCGAAGACCCACTCGGCGTTACAGGGGGGGGGGGGGGGAACTGTACTGTTTGACATAAAAATGTTTAACAACACAGACGGGGAATCAATATACACGTACAGAAAATTGAATTGTGCTACATATGCACACCATATGTAACGCAACATATTGGGCGCAAAGAAAAAAAAATCTGGTTACTGGTTACAATTAATATTTCACTTATTTGTTTGGGGCGTATATTTTGTGACACAATATTAGTGTAGTATGTCTAGCCAATGCCGCTTATCTTTGTGTCCTAGCCTCACTAGAGCGACGAACAAAAACAACCGATACGGACACGTGTCCAACACATGCAGCATGCTCGCGATGGTACCGATGGCAGGCGTTTGGACGTTCGGTGCTCGTGAAGTAAGCACGAGTGATTGCAAAGCCTGGCAAAGATACCCTCGCGTGCATGATGCTCGTGTTTGAGCAAAGCCCCCTTTTTCTACAAAGCATGTCAAATCACGAAAGAATCTGGTTTGAGGCTTGTTGCTGTTGGTTGTTTCTGTTTGTCGCTCTAGTGGGACACGGGTATTAACAAACCCGTACACCACGCCGTTTTTACGTCGTCTTTGCAATGATGAATACATTCCGCGGCGCGACGGGTGTTTTGAGTTGCGGAGCGTGCGTTTTGAACGCGGTCTCCGTTGAATAGCGACGACGCGTCGAACGCGATACGTACGGCATCGGCGGGGCTTCGCAGTTCCGCAACAGCGGCTCCGCGGCGCGAGAAGTTCAACGATCGCCCTTCGGTATATTTAGAATCATTGGTTCGTTGCCACGGCAACCAGCCGCATCCGACGACTCCGCCATCGCCCAAGGTTGTCAGGTTTCTCCTCCTCGGCGACTGCATGGGCGGCTTTTCCATGCATAGCTCCGCCGCGCAGTGGCGAAGCCGGTCCCGCCAGTGTCAGTGCGTTTTGTCGAATCAGGTTTGCCGTATTTATTTTAATATTCTTTTTTTTTTTTAAATCGGATTTTAAACTTGAAAGAAAGGGAAGGCAAAATTTTCACTTTCACAACGGCTACAATCACAGACAGCTGAGAAAGCGTCGGGCGTGGCTTATAATGGTCGCACCTCATACTTGCGCGATTCGTTGTTTTGCGTTCTAATCCACAAATGCATCTGTCTCACTGGCTGCGGAGCGCTTATTACAGTCTCCGGACTCCCCACACCCTATGTTTTTCTGTGTTTTTTTTTAAACTGCCAGTGACTATAACAATAATTTTCATCGTGTTGCGTGTATATTTATCCATCGGAAGTTAGTATGCCTCAGTGGGCGTCTGGTGTTTCAGTTGTAGATGAGCAATTTAGCCAGTGCAGTACAACTGCTAGCCTGTGGCCTTTAACGTGCACCACGTAGTAACACGATCGCACATCGATACGATGCTCATCCAGATTGAAACGGGCAGGGACGGAGATTGAACCAAGGGTCTCTGGCTTCTGCAGCGCGAGCTGTCTCTCCAGTCGCTCCGAGCTGTGGTGGTTAACACCGCCCACCGATCCCCCGTGACTATAGACCCTTCTTCTGTTTACAAACATGAACCGCTGTTTGCGTCCCAAGTGACTTCTGGTCGCTCCGTCTTTGCAAGCCCGTCTAGCTTACCAGTGAAAGAGAGCGGAAATGCTACACGGACAACAAAGTTGGAGATTTTGCGACGGCCTTCGGCTCAACGATTGAACGTCTTGGAGGAGACAAGCTGGTTTACAAAAATATTCGAAAATTTTCGAACATATCTCGCGCTTCTTGGTTTTTTTGGTGTTCGCCTGGGGAATTGGTGGTTAAATGTTTCATCGACGTTTCATGCAGCGGTGTTAAGGTGGGCTATGTCCATTCTTTTTTCGAACCGAAAGTTCGGTGGGAAGGAAAGGGCTTATAAACGTGTTTTTTTTTATTTCCTTTCATTTTCCGTCAAATGTTTTCCGTATGTGGTATGCGGGACGAAAAAATAATTAAACATTTCAACCTGGAATATGCGAGAAAATATAAGTGAGGCAAATCAACAATTTGTGACAATCACGCATTTTTCGTAAACAACTTCCAACGACATGGAGAGATCAAAACGAGGTGTTACCGCATACCAGAAGTGACGAAATTCAAGATGACTGCGTCCTCGTGGAAAAGGTGTATACGGGAAAAATAAATGAAATCCTGCAACTTTTTTTGGGGTACCTTCGAACGTCGTTCTGGTGCCCGCTGTCTCTTCTCGTGCATTCCGAAGCTCGCAGATGTGCGCTCTTTATCTTTCCCGTTGACAGTCGTGAAAAGTGAGAGGGAAAAGTGCTCAGCCATGACGAATAAGTGTGTGCCTGGTCATCCTTCAAACAAATATCGGGTATGATACGTCTTATTCTTCATATCACAAGTTGCTAAAACGCCTGCCAAAGCACAAGCGCGAGAGCGCGGTTCAGTAGAATGCTCTGATTTTACAAGTACTCGCATACGAAAGATACTTTCAAAAGCAACCAACTTATGACCGTGCTTTTGCTAGCACGATCCAGAATCAACTGAGGTACAGTTAAAAACGCTCGATCGCCAGCATTCCAATAAGCCATAAACGAGAAAAGTTCTACGCATGAGCGAGCTGTACCCCCACCTAGTGGCAGAAGCTCGCAAACGCTTCGAATAAAACGGGTACAGCCAAAAAGCAGACAACACTTGTATCACCTGCTTGCTGTCCGAGGAGGCTGTGCTGGCTTCGAGGGCAACTAACGTTCCTTCAATTTCGGTTCACGCTACCACCGCTAGGCACCTCGACTGTCTTTATAAGCAAAATGTCTATTCTAAACATCAAACGCTAGAATTATTTTGTAAACCAAGTAAGATAATATAATAAGAGTAAAAGAAAACAACCCATAGTATCTGTAAGTTCATAGTCGGTGTCAAGTAACGATGGCCTTTGCTCGTCCTCAGTACTTCTTAGCAGACGTCAAATGATAATGGCGCTGTTAGGCGAGATCTTAGTCCGGGACTGCACAATCTGGCAGACGGCGTCTCAAAACGCATTGGCCATTCGTTATTTACTTGCCGGGCGCTCGGGCGACAGGGTCAGTCGGAATGTTGGGCGGTGGCGCCATCTTTAGGCATTTGGCCCCGCCGGGGATCCGGAAATGAGCGTGTCCAGAGAAAGGACGTCGTCTGATTCTCGGTCGTTTCGAATTGAAAGGAAGCGGGATACGTACACAGGGAGACGTGAAGAGACTGGAAAAGAAAGCTCTTCGGCGAATTATACTCTAGCCCCCAGCCATTATTGCTCTTTCCAACAAGCGGTAATGGTAGCGGCGGTCGCCATTCTTTGCGTTGACGCTTTTATTTTAATTTCTGTTTTGGTGTGATCCGACTCTCGAGGTTGGCCGTTATCTCCTGACCGGAAATGTACCCGGCTAGCACCGACGTGTCAGCAACCATTGCGCTCACAAACCAAGTTACTCGATCCTGTAATCGAATACCCTTTGTTTGTTTTTGTTCCCCCGCCCTTCCCATGTTTGTGTAATACTATTTTTATTTATTATGTTTCCAGGATTCCTCGTTTGGATGGAATAGGGGGAAAGAAATGGAGGGCATGATTGCTGGTTTGTATCGTGTGTGAGGTCCTTATTTCAGAATGTGTCGGTAAAAAAAAGAGGGGGAAAATTTTATTAGACATCGTTTAACCGATTTGTTGAGCGCTCTGGTATGCTCTCACTTGTTGCATTTTCTAGGGCGGCAAGGTTGATGGATGTCAATGAAAATACGGCGAAATATGTTTTGTACGGTGCGCACGAGCTTACTGCCTATGCTGATAATGAAACACTCAAACTGATGTGTTTTTTTAGTTTAGATAAGTTACTGACATGATAAGAACAGCAGAGCTTCTTATGACGCCCAGCCCGTAGTGGCCGCCATCCGTCGTGCTTTTGCTGCGCTAGTACCCTTGACGCTCGCTAATCAGTGTTTATGTTTTACATCCGTAAATATCAGAAGGAAGCTCCTCGACGTTTCTCCCGATCCACTGAGGAATCATCCATGTCCAATTCTTGGAACTTCAATACTAAAAGTATGCCCATCCCGAAACATTCTTTGCTGCAATTGAGGAATCGGCTTATCGTTTTTATTTTCCGAGTGCAGAGTTTAGCAAGTTGTTTAGTGAAATTTCTGACTTCGCCCCAGATTTCTCAAGCCGGTGATCGCATAAAATTGAAAGAATAAAACACGGAGGACAAGCACGTGTTTTATTCTTTCAATTTTATGTATTCATGTTCAACCCGCTCGCCTTCACCAGTCCGGTGATCGACCACAGTTTGTTTGTTTCTTGGAAAGTCCTGAACTTAATCACTTGATCAGTGTTAATCGTGTGACCCAAATCTAAGCATTTGATGCCGTGTCACGTGTTCCTTGATCTCTCTTTCTCTCTCTCTCTCTCTCTCTCTAGCGTTCATTCTACTTTTTAAATTTCTTATTTTCTAGTTTTAAACACAATCTGGTCAGCAAATTTACCGCACGGACCCGTCACTGGACAGTGTACATCTCTCCGCAACGTAATTATTACAACTCCTAGTCCCTCGAAAGCTAGAAATGCAATTAATTATCATCGAACGAAGTCGCCAAAACACCGAGCGAAAGGCTCCGAGCTTTCTTCGTCGTCGTCAGTCCACACCCGCGTCCCCTCGGCCCACGCGGCACTTAACGCACAAGCATCCCCAGACGACCCTACGTTCGAACAAAGATAAAGACGGCGACTCGGACTCGCAGAATATACGACCTCGGGGCTTTCCCCAACGCTGAACCGTAGCCCCCGTACACGTCTATAAATTATGTCCGTCACCTTCCCTTCCTCTCTCTCCCTCCCCAGTCTCTCCTCCTCTCTTCGTGAGACCCCGGCTGAAAATCATCAGCGTCGTCCAGCGCGCAGCATCAAAGTTGTATGCGGTTCGGATGACCAAAGGCTCTGATCTTTTGTGCGCTCTTGCACCCGGAGGGCGCCAGTGAATTGCGAGTCCACGCATATTCGACCCATCGGTCACGCGCCTCTGCAGAGAGCCGCCCCCCTCCTTTTCCCATCTCTGAGTTTTGCACGCCCCAGCCATCTATAACGTCGTCCATAGAGCACTGCGCACTCGTGTCGCTGGCTGACTCGTATCATTAGCCTGACCAGTGTGTGGTATGACCCTGCTTTGCTTTTTTATTAAAATAGCTGTACATGCTACTGTTGTTATTACTGGGTCAGCTTCTCCCGTCGTTTATTATTGCCTCCTTTGTTTCTTTTCCTTTTTTCTAAAGACGGGTGGTCATCGTGGTCCATAAAAATCTGTTTACTCTTTTTTTTTCCTTTGTGAACCGTCTCGCTTTTTGAGTATCTGCATGGTGAGAGATGCGTAAAACAATTGCTTTGCGTGTATGTTTACAGAGTGGGAAGTTAGAATAGTCAGCCTCAATGCGCGCCTGGTGTCTTCGCTGTGAATGAGAAATCTAGCAAGTGCAGTACCGCCGCTGGCCATGGGGTCTTTAACGTGCATCACAAAAAGTGATGGCACGACCTCCACGCCGGAACGATGCGCACGCGTACTGAAATGTGCGGTGGAATCGAACCCAGGAACCCTGGGAGAAGGACGCGTACAAAGGTTAACATTTCGCGAAAACGCCCAAGGGCACGACTTTGATGATGCCGCTTACTTCTGCGAGGTTTTCGTGCTCTGGTCTCTGCAACGGATGAGAACGGCAGGCGTCTCTTTGAGAGGCCCGTCCACCAGCACGCGCTCACTGCCTTCCGCCGTGCTTCGGGTGCGGCCGCGCGTGCACGCGGGACTCTCGCGACACGCTCGAGTGTTGTCGAAGGCATACGAAGCTCGCGCTGAAGGCGGTACAACTCAAAGACTTTCCCGTCTTAAGCACGAGAAATGACAAAGCAAAACGCCATGTTACAAATTTATCGATAAAAAGAATTATGCCAAATTGATAGGCCATTGTGGTGCATACGTGAAATGCTGTATAGCATCACGAACGTTTGGCGATACACTGAGTTTTCAGACACCACTCGCCTACGTTCACGGCGCTCTTCATCGGATAGTGTAACGCGTACCATGTACGTAGCTGTTGCTAGAATAAAGTGATATACCGCTAATCGGGCTGATACACGTGCCGATCTTCCAGAGCCTTCCATAGCTCTCGAGCTCTTGTCCCTCAGCGCGCACAGGTGGTGGAGCTCCTCCTCGCCTACCACTGCGGTCACGTCGACCTCCTCGTTAACCAGTCAACGTCGAGCACCCAGCTCCTCCTCTCCCACCCGATAACGATGATAATCAGTGTGAAGTATCTTGGCCACGCTTTTATCCGGGCTTCAGGCGTCACAAGTGTCGAACACCTGACCAAAGAACGTTCCCCGTTAAAGGGAAGCTGAAGAAAATGAAAAGTTAAATCGGTTCACACAAGGACGTTTATTTTTCTTTTTTTACTTTGCGTTAAGTTATGATTGCTTACATCGCAAGCAACTGGGACATCCGTGCTTCGAATGAACCCTGGCGACCGGTTCAATGAGTAGCTTTGCACGCTACATACGAAACACGTAACGTAAGAGACTGTAAGCAAACGCTCTTGTGTGTACCGACCCTTAAAGGTGAATTCAAAAGTATGTTTCTCCCGTGAATCTGAATATCACGTTCGTTTTCCCCGGAGATGTAACGAAAGGCGAGAAAACACGAAAAAAAAAACAACCGACCAGTCGTTACGTTATACCGAGATCTTTCGGCCGCCAAGCACGTGTCACTCGTGTGGGCAGCGCGTGCTCTTGAAAGCTTGCCAGGTATACACCCATTCCAATATTTACGAGCCCTCAGCCCAGCACGCGCATGTTTGTCGCTTCGCAAAGCGAGCAAATCACGCGCCATACGCACGAACACTGAAAAGGGATCCTGCCAGGAACCCTTTTTTTATTTGGAAAACGGACCTTATATTCCCCCGTACTAGCTTGACACTAGCAGTGACGGCTTCTAACGCGATAGCGTTAAGAAACTCGTGTCGCAGAAAAGCCGGTGTCGGCGGCGTTGTGACGGGGAAATCCTGATTGATCGATAGGGTCATGACGTCACAGCCACGTGACCTCGCGCGGGAATTTCAAACAACGCTCATATGAAACGTGACATCACGCGTGGAATGAAAGTGATTAAAAAAACATGACATGTAATGCGAATGAAAGTTTGCAGCATGTCTCAAATGATTTCAGTTTATAAAGTAATTCATTTGCCTTAAAGAGAAAAATTGAAGAATTTTATGGCGGGATTCGAACCCACGGCCCTTCGGTTGCGAGCCAGACACGCGACTATACTCCGTTTCACCTTATGTTGTACCGCAGCGAAGGCTAGAAGCGCGAGCTCATAGCGTTGGCAGCTGCCCTTGGTGCACGAGAGCTTGTGCCGCCGAAATGTGCCCTAGAGCAAGGAGCTCGCGCTTGTAGCCTTTCCTGCGGTACAACACAAGATGAAACAAAGTATAACTAAAACACGCAAAACATTTTCTTTTTTGTTAGGTCACGCAAGGCACGTTTGCGCGGCTTGGAAACGAGAGGTACCTTAAATGTTCTCTATCGTGTTTCACTCTTATGAAGCTAAGCTTAGGCGTCCTCCAAGTTTTCCTTGCCTTTTTGAAAATATCATGAGTTGTGCATAGCTTTGACAGGCGCTTAAGATGCGTCATATCCGAAAACTTTTATTATGACGTCACGTTCCGGGAAAGATAGGCTTCAGCGGTACTTTGAAAATGACATTTCTGCAGCCTCCGGGCACGAAATTGAAAAATAATAATAATAATAATCTGGGTATTCGTGATCCTCGAGGCCAAAAGAACACGATTTAAGTGTTTTTGCTCAAATACAGAACCGCTTCCTATTCCCTTTGTTTTGCGTTTTCGCTTGATGCTCAATACCCAACAATGGGTATTGAGCATGAAGATACGGACCCTTTCACAAAGCAAACATAAGAATTCAATGAAATAGGGTACAGACGCAGAACATCGTCTTTTACCTTGTCTCGGGCATTTGCAACGTCATATTACGATACCTTTGAAAAGAGTGACTCTTTTCGTATATACTTATTTTATTTCTCGATACTCTCTATTTGTGTTTCTCTCCCTCTTATTCACCCTCTCTGGTAGCCGCCATATTTGTACGCCCCCACCATTACGCTTGTTTCCACACACAAACGCGGCGTATATAGCGCCACCACCACCATCCACCCAACCCACCCGACCGCCCGTCCGTTCGCCCGTCCGCCCGCGTACAAAGAACGGTATCGTTCTTTGCTCAATATAAATATAGATGGCTTATTTTGGAGGCCCACCCTACGCACCGCGCGCGACTAGTTCTTTGACGACGGCGAACAAGCACACAAAAACAGCGACGAACAAAAAAAAATCAAACATTCAAAGCAAGACAATATGTATGGGACAAGCAGGGAACACCAAACTCAAAAACGGTAACGACAACACTGAAAGATGGCGTTGCACGAGGGAGGAGGGACGTGGGGTCTGGGCCGGACAAGCAAGCCGGAACGAATTCTCGGGCTCCGGGGTTCGCTGGACCGAACAAGATGGATGCGAGTCGGACCCGGGGTTCCGATCGCAGTCGAGGGAAAGTGAAGGGGAGGGGGTGAGAGGGTGAGGAGGTTCGCCGATGATCGCTCGCCGCATCGACTGCCCGCCCTCTCCGGCTGGCCAGTGCGGCTGACGTCCTGATGGATCGCCATCTTTCTGTTCCTTTCTTTTGGGGCCCACTGTTGATTCTGGACGATGTCGTTCGTCCCTTCCTCCCGACGGTCATTGTAATGAAGCGACGCTAAATAATTCGAGACCCCCTTCCTCCCTTTCTCGTTCTCTTTCTTTTGCTGAGTTCTACAGTGAGCCATCTTTGTTCGTTTAGTCTCCATTTTTCTTCCGCGAGTCTCTATGTGTATGTGTGTCCCGGCTTATGATTTTTTTTCTTCTGCGGTTCGCGGGGTTATCGGACGTTACTGCCGGGATGTGGCTATTTCGAGCGTGCCGGACCGGCGATGCTGGACTACGCTGAATGTTAAATGAAGTCGGGATAATGTAATGATGGATTTGGAATGAGGACAGATCGCTTGGCCGTCCTCAATTTCTTTTTATTTTAATCTCTGCTTGTTTCGAGCTACCGCGTTTGGAGCGACCCCAGTCCAGGCGGGCGCTTTCATTGCATATTATTGAAATCCATTGGGCCTATATGAACAAGGAAATGTCGATTATTCGAGGGACGGCTCACCAAAAATATCAACTCTCGCTTGTAACCCTTGCTGTGGACCACGTTAGGATAGCATGGGCATTCTACATACTTTATGACTTGGTTTCAAACCGGTTTTACTGGGAGTTATTTTGGCCCAAGAGCTCATTTTAAAATGCTAACAAAAATAGAGTGTAGCGTGAAACGCAGTTTAAGGTGAACCTCAAACTGTATACTGGCTCTAAATCCTGTAATAAGTCTCAGGCTGCATCTCACACCACATATTATAGTACACATTACGATGTTGTAGTCCACGTCATACTTTATTTTCGCACTCTATCTCACGTTTCATTTCATGCTATATGCATCAAACACTACATCTCACAGTGCGTCTCCCAAGGCCAAAACGTCTCACACAACATCACACGTTATATTATATCACGCTAAATCTCACACCGAAGTATCACAAGATAAGTGCAAATTCATCAAAAGCAGGGTGGCTGAAACGGCTCTCCAAAATGTTTCACTGTTCGCTCACTGGAATTCTCGCTCAAGGTAAAGAACATTCCAAAGCCAGGCTACTCTTCTTCGTATATTCAAACAGAGCACTGCGCAGAACTTTCCACATTCACTACAAAAAACTGGTATGGAAGTTAACGGCGTACATAAAATCACTCGAACTTTACTCTTACTACTTCGCAACACTATACATTATTAAAGAGTACTTTCGTGAGTTATACTTTAATTGTCTCCCGGTCCCGAATAGGCGAAGTCCATTTTCAACCACGTTGTGTTTGTCTTTTCTTTTTTCCTTTTTTCTTTGCCTCTGTTGCAACTTAGCGGAGAACGATGCACACGATGTAGTCTCTCCCCCCCCCCCTCTTTCCCCCTAAATTCGGCGGACGGGAGGCTATAAAATCCGCTGTCATCGCGCACCACCCGCAAACAACTCAGACCCGCTCCTCGTGGCATCAGCCCTACGCATTTCTCCGCATTATAAAATCAAAACGAAATATAAGACAAACTATGATCCAACCGGTAAAATTCGAATCGTGAGAATAAAGCGGTTCGGTTTCATCTTCCCCCAATGAGGGAGATGAAATTTTGAAAACTCCAGACCGCGCGCTGCCCTGCGGGCGGGCGCGGCTACAAAACCTCGGCAGCCCATTTCCGCCCTTACACACAACGAGGCTGCTGCGTCTGTCCTTGGCGGGTTTAAAATTTTGATGCGGTTTCAGGTTCCCGCGTCCCGCCCGCGCGCTTCGGGCGGTCTTCGCTACAAATTCATATCAATATAGTACTCCACCGGGCGTCGCGAGTGTCTTGCGTAACGCGCGCTTTTACCTCAACTCGTAAACTTGGCGCACGCGTCCGCTGCCTAGGCTTCTCTGCGAAGCACTTCGTGTGTTCCCCTGGTTGCCGACGGAATTCGTATCGAATAGAGAGAGAGAGAGAGAGAGAGAGCGCAGGAGTTTGAAAGTTGAGAAAGTAATTTTCGCTTTATCATTATTTTACTTGCCATATCTGTTTTAAGTGTTTGGTATTGTTTTAATGATATGGAGGGACCCAGCTTTACGAAGCCGTTTAATATAAAAATGGAACCAGATAAATTATTATTATTGTTTTATATGTACGTTTATAGTATACACGTATAGAAGAATTATTTAGAGAAGTAGTAGACGTCGTGATATATACGTAAACAAGAATGATAACGAGTGATCGATGCCAGACTATATCTCAAAAGTCATCGCAAGTTATGACTTTTGTTAACATGCGTGTGTGTACCACGACTTCTGCCCACTCTTAATTTCCTGCTCATTGAATTCATCGCTGGATGCCTTTGCGGTAAAATAAAATACAGGGATACGGGTTGTTTCAGCTTATTTTTTTGTCGGTTTGTATGTGAGTGATTTGTGCTTGAGACATACGAATATAATAGCTTGTAGTTTGGAAAATGTGTCGTTCACTTATGTAGCGATATGTAACCGAGTTTTGAGAAACAATATAATATTTTTTTTGCTTCTTATTGTAAATAAATATGCAATATTTTTTTTCTCTTCGCATATTTGTAGTGTGTACTTTATACTTCAGCAGGTTATTTAATAGGCAGGTTTTCTTCGTACACGGAAGTGTTTTTACGTACTAAGAGAAGAAAGTTTAGACATATATCGGGTACTGTTTGATCGAACAAACAAGACTACATTTACACACGTTGCTCTAGTATCCCGGCAGAGGTGAGGCGCAATTAACAGAGGCTTATTGCGGAAAAGGTGCCGCGTAACCGAGATACGACCGTTGCTAAAAATACAGATCAATAAACCACACCAGGTACCATACGTTCCCAGCAAGACTACGTTAGGCAACGTACTCGGATCTCCCGACACGTAAAAATAAATAAAAATAATCGTGCATCGCCCACTTAGAAAGCTACAACTCACGATCGGGCCATAACTTGGCCAGCTTCAGTAATGACTGGCGTTCAACATCTTTCGATGCCGATCCCGAAGCGGCGGCGGCAGGTTCACCGTTGCTGAACTCTGGATTGAGTTGGAGAAGTGCCGCTCGCTTATCCGATTTCAGAGCCAATCCAAGCCGGGCCGAGTCGTAGAGGACCTTTGTTAGTCGCGGAGGGGGAGCCGTGTAACCCCCCTCCGCGATTTTCAGCGAGGGTCAACTTCATTGTTAAGCGAAGCGTCTCAGATCGCTGAACCCTTCTTTTCTGTGTGCGCGGCGCCTCTTTGTCTCGCAAAAGCGGAATCGGGAGAAAGACTTGATTCCTCTTCATCGCGGGTTAAGCCTATTATTGTGACTGGCCTTTTTTCTTCTCGTCGATTCGCTCTTCGTGAAAAATCGCTTACAAAGGAAGCGATTCTTGCGCGGGGTCGACGTTTTCGCAAATCGATGGGGTTAACCGCTATTTTGCGAGTTTCGTTCTTCGAGTTTTCGTTCTACGAGTTTCGTCATTCGAGTTTTTGTTGTATATGAGTTTTCGTGAGTCGAGTTTTTGTTGCACGACTTTTGTTATTCGAGCTTGTTTTTGTTCGGTGCGCTATTTTCGGGGATGCATCTCAGACGGATAGGGGCGGTTTATATCAAACAGATCAAAGGATCGTTTTGATGAGCGCAGATTGTATGGACTTTTTATTCGTTTCTATTTTTCTCTCGGAAGAAATCTTCCTTGCCTCAGATTGACGAGTTCTATTTGCCCCCGCAGTTAGCGTGATCTTATTCCGCTGCTATTTTGTCATAGGTGCTTTTTGATTATTTTGTTTATTTTGATGCCATAACAACGCCCCTTACCCCCACCCCCCCCTCCCAAAAAAAAAAAGAAAAGAAAGAAGAGATTTCATTGCAAGTGGTATTGGCAATTCCAAATTCAGAATATGAACTCGATCTCGCATTAAAAGTACTCCCGCATCGTACTCGGTGTTTTATTTTATTTTAATGTAGAGTATTAATGTGTGGATCAGAATATGTTGTAGCCCGAGTGGCGAGCCCAGTGTTTGCGCAGCTGGGGCGGCAGGAGTATCTGTCCACGTGCGTTGCATGTTTGCACCGGCTGGCCCCAGCCTTGGGGCCCGCGCGTAAACAGGGACATGGATGGAGCGCCGACGCTAAACAGACGTCGATGTCGAGCTGAATGCCCAGCCTTTGTTCTCGCACACGCCACCCTCTCCTATATATAATCCATATACGTATATATATATATATTATATATTTAGAGATAGAGTTAGGACCACCGGAAGAGAGCAGGCCGGGATGCAAGGGCAGGAAGTGTTGCCGGAGGTGATGCGTCGTCGAGTAGGTTTTTTCTTTTTCTTTTTGTACGAGTTTTTGTTTGTGTTTTTTTCTCCTAGTTCATTCGTATATTTTGCAGATTGTTTCTTTATACACCTTTTTCGTTTAGCTTCGCACCCAGCCACGTTGTCTCCATATCCGGTATGCGTTCCGAAAAAAAAAAAAAAGCAAGAGATTACAGCCCTGAATAAGTAAAAAAGTATAGAAGGGTCATAACAAGAACGACTGACGGTTGCAATTAAAATGTTAACACGTTCTACTGTCGAGGCGAGAAGAAAGCGATGTTTTCACGCATACCGGAAGTTCCAGAATTAAAGATGGCGGCGCCCACGTAGAAAAGGTGTATATACGTCCATGTTATTCCCAAAGACCGTAGGCCAGTTTAGAGTCTGCGGATGTACGTAGATTTGCCTGAAGTTAGAATTATATGACCGCCATTTTTGTGTGGAATTCGAGTAAGCAGGTTACGGGACATCAGTCTGTTATTTTGCGTTCGTGCCTCGGCCATCCGCCATCTTTTGCCAAGCTAAGCAATCGAACGCTTCGCCGAAAACTGGATCTGGTTTGAGGTATAAAGTTCGTGGTTCAAACAGTTCTCCGCTATTAAAACAATAAAATACACACAAAAAAGTTTTTGAATTGAAATTACAGACGGCACGGCACGCACAGAGATAAACGCCTGACACGAGGTTACCCAAATTTATAGTTACTGCGTAGTAAAACCCACGTAGATGCTTAGGCGTTCGAACATTGCCAACGCAAAATGCGCGGGCTGTACATAACGCTTGCTAGTTTCCCTTATCCCCATGAGACAAATAAAAAAGAAAAGAAGAACCATATTGAAAACTAAAGTGAGTATAAAACTTGTCTCCGACAATTTTTTAGCCGTTCTTTTTTGTATTTTGTGTATGGATTTGTATTTGTATCCTAAAGTATTTTATTTTCCTAGTCTAGCGCGAGCTCGACAGCTTATAAAATGAAAAACAGATACCCACGTTCAAATGCGAGACTTATACACGCACAAAAAGACAAAACGCAGCGTCTTTAATATCTAAAAATACTTTTTTTTTTCTCGCATTCTCACCTACAAGGATAGCACCTGAACTCACCATATAAAATACACGTCTGGTTCAGTGTAGGTATTTTCTGCTTGCAGAAAATTTTCACGTCGTGTTTGTCTTTTCCTAAAAAAAAAAGTAAAAAAAAAAAGTAGTCTTCCTCTTTTTTTTTTACTGACTGAGTTTTTGCTACCAGCAGTTGCAACCCTTACGTTAGATAAAATGCCGCTCTGACTCTTATCTGCGCATACGCTCATTTTTCACTAAACGAAAAGAAATTCCGATCTAGTTTTTTTTTCTTTATTTCTTTCCCGTAATGAGAGACGTGTAAGTAAGCCGTGCGCAAAATTTTTATTTTATTTTTTAAATATTTGGCGAGGTTTGTATAGGGCTTCACTGCGTTCCAAAGTAGAGACCACCACGAATGGGTGGGAGGGGTGGAATATATGGAGCGTACTTTTTTCTTTTTCTCTCGGGCCGACATTTGGCACCGGCATGCTGATGATGGCAGCTCGGAGGCTTTTTATCAGCTCCCAACTGTGCCGAGATTGTGCCTCGGCTGCAGTGCCGCCGGACGATGATATCCGTCCGATCTGCGGACTGTCGCGGCGGCGGGCAACTTTGTGGCTGCTGTATACTTCGGGTTTCATGTAACGTCTCTCCGTTCCGTAAGAATGGCACGGCGCGTTTTTCTGACTCTGCCGGGTTTCATGATGATAAACCTTTAAGATGAAACGTACGTAATGCTCGAACCACGCGAAAAAAAATATTTTAAATATTTTCATTGCGCGGTATTCGCTGTTCCGGTTTCACAGTAACAAAAAATACGTTTCTTTCTTTTTTTTATATAATTCTGTGCCACACGCATTATTTATATATTAAAAGCTCAACCAACGTTTCTGCGTAACAGCTAGTGAGTTAATTAGCACTTGCATGTTCTTTGACGCACGATACAATTTCGGTAGTTACGTGAGCTTTTAGGTGTTGCAGTCTATCTTGTTAGCAGTGCCTTCTCAACAAGCTGTAGCAACGAAGCGAAAGAACGACTGTCCACCTTGAATTTTGCGCGCGCAAGCGCACTCACTCACACGCGGAGCAGCGCTCTGACCTATCTTTAGCGGACGATGCTCAACAATAGCACAGCACAAACAACAATACAAAAGACGGCAGAACGTAGAATGGAAGACAGACTGCATGAAAACAGCCTTGCGGAGGTATGCAAAAGTTTTCTGGTTCTGGTTTCAAGTTCATTATGCCCACAATGTTTACATGTAAACAAAAAAAAATGTAACAAAGAAACTTCGGGACCTAACAAATTGTCATAGGGTTGGCCAATAGATAACTAAGAAACCCTCATGCGGTGGCCACCAACAGTGCTGTCGTAGGACCAACACATTTGGCACACCTTACAAAATTCGAATTCCTACTTACATACCTGAAATTGGGCACGCGAACATAATTTCGCAAAACGTTTGCTCTATATTCTTTATTTTTTATTTTTTACAGAGCTCAAGTCAGAGATGGTAAAATATTAAAAATAGAACAAAAACGGCGGGCGTGCATTTTCTATGCCCTATATACCGCGGATGTTCGTCGTCTGCACGCTGGTTTGTGAGCTTGCTCTCATATGGTTATTGGTTGATATATTTGGTTAAAAGTGTCAAGTCATCGCGATTATCTCACTCATTGTCAGCCTCGACAATTGTTCTTTTTAGGGTTTTCGCGCTGAGCAATTCACCCGGAAAGCGATCTCCTAAACCAGCCTGCAGATGACAAACAAACTGGTATAGGACATAGAAAATATGCGGCATCTGAGTTTACTTTATTTTTAATATTTCACTACTTTCGAGTTGAGCTCTAAAAGAATAGACGTCAAAGTTCTCGCAAAACTACGTCCACGTGCCCAATTTCAGGTATGTACGTTTGGAATTCGAATTTTGTGAGACGTGCCACATGTACTGGTAATTACTGTCGTCACCCTGTGTAATGATTAATTATTAAGGAGTTAATGCAGCGAATGTACGCAGGGATGTCTCGGTAATATGGACACCTCCGTTCTCCCCAAAAATTTTTCATAATGTGAGTTGTCCATACTAACCAGAAAAGATGCAAGTATTTACACAAGTTGTCACCGACAATGGTTCCATATAACGGGGTAGTAACGAGTCATGGCTGCAGCATGTTTAATGCAAGTAATTAAGTTGTTCCCAACACACAATTCCAGTGAATTCCAATACTCCGTCTGCCGACCGCAATGTGTGCGAACTCTTGGTAATATAGATCGCTCAGACACTTTCTTTCAAAACACTCTCGAAACTCAATCCCAATATCAGTCAAAATGCCGCCACCAATACGTACAGAGCTTACTCGCCCATATCCCCGCAGTCGCGAATAAGCCTCTCAAACAACAAAAGCAAACCGTAAACAAAAAGCACAAAAACACTTTATTTTCACTTTGTGTTTACGCGCGGAAAGGCGTACGCAAGAGTGAAGGCACTCGGCTCTCTCTCTCTCTCTCTCTCTCTCTGCGCCGACAAGTGCAGCGGAGTTCGCAGCCATTGGCGCAGCGGTTCGCCCTCGGCGGTGTGAGCTAGCCTCTGTTTCAGACAGCACCGCCATAGTCACGTGATAACGTTCACAGTGCTTGAATTGGCTGTGGCGGCTCGTAGCCTTGGCTGCGGTCCATCTTTGGGAGAAGACGAAGGTAAACGTTGCGTCGTTTTCGGGGCGTTTTGGGGGGGGTTGTGGGGGCTTTCCGGGCGGCCCCCGTCATGAACACCCCCCCCCCTTCGCGGGACGAGGCACCCCGCCGTCGTAACGGCCTCGTCGACGTCCCGAAGCCGCCAAGCCTTTCGCGGAGACGACAGGCCTCCCGGCGTGCGCTGTTTGGTTGCCCAAGTTCTCGCTGCCGTTAGGAGAAGAGAACGCGGCGGGAATTCTTTTCTCCGCCGTCGAGACGTTTTCTTTTTGTTTCCAGTGACGAGGACCAGCCCGCGGCGAGATTGCTTTGTGCTGCCCGGCGGAGTCATGAATGGGAACAGCCATCTCCTTCCTCTTTAAGCTGCCGACACCTGCTTATACGTCATCAGTGTGCGGACACTGTCTGGTGCGTGTTTCTTTCTTGTATGACGGTCGGTCGAACATTAACTGTCTACTGGCATGTTCGAAGAATACACATGTACGAAGCAAACGCATGCTTTGAACATAATGAATTGGGCTTGTCCGCATGACAATGCTGTCATCGTATCTGCAGCGAAAACCGTGTCTATGCAAAAAAACAAGTCTGCTTTTCTTTTTTTTTGCAGGAGTTGCAGTGACGTCAGAAAGATGCCGAGCTCTGATTGGCTCCGATTGAGGGATAGCGGGTAGACCTCAAAGCAAGCATGCCTTGAGGTGTAGCCACTATTCTTCATTCAAAACCAATCGGAGCTCGGCGTTCTGACGTCCCCAGAACCCCCGCAAAAAAAGCAGACGAACTTGCGCTCCGCTTTCAATGATGCACAAGCAGCGCGACTGTGGCCTTATGCAACAATCGCCACTATCACACACTATACAAAACAAAAACTGTGCTGCGTTTCTGCGGTGCTCCGCTGTAGACCCAGTCGAGATGTGATGGCATTTCTGCGTCACTCATCTACGAAGATTCGTATTCAGCCGATTAAATTGAGACGAACGTCGTTCCCTCACTCGACCTTTCGACGTAATAGAATGAGCCCGCCACCCCTCGCACGTCCCTAGCAAATCACGCTGTTCTACCTTTTCCGGCGTCTCATTGTCACGGCGAACGTGAGCCTCAGTGAGCCGCCGCGTTTGTTGGGCGATGTCCTCTTCACCGTTCCTTTCTCTTTCGAGGCATTGTCAAGACGCCTTGAGGGAGTGTCTGGGCGTCTATGCCTTAGAGCGGAGCCATCTGTGACACGCGCGTATCCACCGGAGACGACTATACTTCGTTTCACCTTCCGTCCAGACGCAGCCGATGCTACGAGATTATATGACGAATCAGACAGCGTCAAAAGGGCACCATCATGGTGTTCGTCATGTTTCTTTACGTGTTCTATCATCGCTGAACCAATCATAAACAGAACAGGCCTAGTGATTTGCACTTTTGACGCCGCTTGATTGGTCCCGTTCCCTCGTAGCATCCGCTGCGTCTGGACGGAAGGTGAAACGAAGTATAGTCGCATTCAAAAATACATTTCGCCAAACTGTCATTGTAGGTGCTGGCGTTTGCATGCGCTGATGCGACTGTCCACTTCCCACGGGTTCCACTCTCCTCTCATAGATGGCGGCACCGAACAAACGACCTTCCGCGACAAAAGGAAAAAGATGGCGCTTGGTTTGGGTTTTTTTATTACGTATTGCACACGAGTGTAACGTGAGCGTTCGAAGTGAACTCCGGTCTAATGACATGCTTCGCGCTGAAACCGATGCCCAAACTATGGCTCCCGTTAATGACGCTTAATGGAGTTTTCTGAAAGCTATGCGGAGGGCAAGTTCGTCTGCTTCTCGCGCAGGGGGTAGCGGTGACGTCAGAACGCCGGAGCCCTGATTGGCTGATCGCGGTCCCCTATCTGAGCGTCGTCTGCTCCTTTGCAACGTCGTCTGCTCGCAACGTCGTCTGCGTCTGTCTTACCTTTCCTGCGACTTTTGCATAGTGGAGAGGCCAGATTCACGAAACTATCTTACGCCAAAAATATGCGTAAGACAAAACTTAAAAACAAATTCGTATTCACGAACCGAAATTTTCGTAAGTTTTGCGCAGGTTACGACAAAATCCTACGACAGCTCCGAAGCTACGCACTTGTTACGATCAAATCAGCATGGCCGACAGCGTCGCGGTCGCGACGACCAACGGACGTTTATTTTTCTACGTGCGCTTCTCTCGCGTCCCGACTTCAAGCAGCACGATAAAAGTAAAAAGTACTTGAACCAGACCACGACGAACAAGAACGCTGGATCCACAAACACCCGGGAAAAGCTCCAACGGCCATGATTCCACCGACACCGACCAAGCGAACTCGGCAGATAGGCCTAGCAGCCACTCCGACTCGGTGACCGTCTGCCCACGACCGGCTGGCGTGCTGAATGGAATGTGCCCGCGCGACCCTTGTGAACCCTTCCCGTATTATACTGTGATCACTGACCTCAATTTTAGATTAAGAGGTCAATCTCTTCCTCTTGTCATCTCCTTGTTTTCCTAGGCAACGGTGACTCTCGCCGGTGAAAAAGCGGTGAATATCCGACAGACGCAGGAAAGGTAAAGGAGCCATCGCTTTGACTAGCAGACGTAAAGCAGACGACGTTAACTGCGCCAACCCGCCGACGCCGTTAAAGAATGAGGAGTCTTGCCGCACACGAAAGGGGGGAAAAGTATTTGGGGGACACCTCGCCAGTGAGTACTTTGACTTCCCTCCTTGATGCGCGTCTGCTAGAGTTGTTCGACGAAAACAACGAACCGCTCGAGTTATTTCGTCTGCCTTCTCTGAAAGGCGAAGTCGAGCTCGCTCGTAAAGACCTGCACTTCCGAAAGTCGCAGGAAAGGTAAGACAGACGCAGACGACGTTGCGAGCAGACGTTGTTGCAAAGGAGCAGACGACGCTCAGATAGGGGACCGCGATCAGCCAATCAGGGCTCGGCGTTCTGACGTCACCGCTACTTCCTTTCTCATGCGCAGAAGACGAAAATGAGCCCACTTGCGAGGCGTATTGCAGCAGGCGTATCTATCAGCCCACCATTTATGGCTCTGAACTGAACCAGGCGTTTGGCGTCTAGGGAACGCAGGTGTTTGGTTTTCGACGCGGTCGCCCTGACTCTGAGCGGCGCTCACGGGACCCGCGAACTTACACTGAGGTCTTGGCTTGTTCCTGCGCAAGCGGGGATCTGGCTTCGCTCGTCTATCGGCCTCGCTGAATTGGGGCCCCTTTAGAACTTCGTCCGATCTCTCCAGGCTCGTCAGATTTCGGTCGTTTACTATTTTTTTTCTCTCTCGATATTTTGAGCTTGCATCAATCTTCCGAAAAACAAGGCAGCTCCTCTGTACCCTCGGCGAAAGCAGACGTTGCTCTAGCAGCATAAAACCAAATCCCGCCTGCTGGGTTTCACGACCCAATTTTACGGGTACGCGGCGCTGTTTGTCCGCTCGTCGTAGGGAACAGATCCCATCCAGTCTTCCATTCGGTTTCTTTCCCAAGTAGTGGCCTTTCACGTAACTCTCGGTCTGTCGTATTCGAGGTGTCGATTATACGGCCGAGTCTTGTCTCTGCATTGATGATCGACGCTTCTGCTTTGCCACTTTGCTCTTCAGCAGCGTGCTATGCATCATACCAATCATCT
Organism: Ixodes ricinus; assembly: GCA_037355805.1. Taxonomy (NCBI): domain Eukaryota; kingdom Metazoa; phylum Arthropoda; class Arachnida; order Ixodida; family Ixodidae; genus Ixodes; species Ixodes ricinus. The sequence goes on along the minus strand of JAZHYW010040447.1, from coordinate 10,395 downwards.
CAATGCCCATCTTTCAGCATGCTTTATTGACGGGATCGTCAGCCTTAGGCGCGCTGTCGACTCAAAACGCTGACGTCATGGTAGTTGGTTCGTTAACGACGTTCATGGTTCTTGACAGCTGTTGGTAAATCGAGACCGGCGCGTTTTGAGTTGCCGGCCGCGACGTAATGGGTTCCGAGCATGCGGTGTGTGCAAACATGGAAGTAAAAAAAGATTTAAGAAAAAAGGAACAAAAGCTCGTTTCGGGCGTGTCGAATGACACGCCGGGTCACTGACCTCGGTTGACTCGGCGGCTTCGCCGATCTTGACGACGTGACAATAGCCATTCATCACATGGTTGGGGGAGGAACCTGTAGCTCTAGAAGGACAAGGCAAAACTTTTGTCTTCTGCTTTATGGACAATTAACGGCAGCAGGGTTACGCTTTCGCTTTGCTTTGGAGGTCAAGGACGCTGAAGAAAAGAGATAGATTTCTGAGAAGCGTGCAATCATCAGCTGGTTTTAGAAACAAAATACAGTTCCTATGGTCGTCGACGATCTGAAAATGTTGAAGGAGGCGCTGCAGCTTGATTACTTCATAAGAAAAACAAAAAAGATCAATGCATGATATTTTTGTGTATTTCTTAAACTGTCTGCGGTTATACATATAAAGAGCCCATATTATTGTACCGCAGAAGCCACTGTCAGCCTCACAAGGCCGCATGCACCGTGCGTGAACTGGGAGAACTTTTCAGTACAGAGTCGATGCTTCTATACTTATAAATTACACACAAAAAAGTAATTTTTTGAAGGATCTGTTGAAGCAAATTGTAATATTATAGATAACTAGCAAACCTCTGTTCGCACACCACAGGTTGTTTCCTTTCTATTTGTTTTCTTTTGTATTTGTTTTTTACTTTATAGTAGTGAAAGCATGTCACTCTTGTGTCTCTTGTTTTGCGTATCCCTGTTGCCAAAAAGGGTGGCGTGGCCTCGTCAGGCACTTCAAAGTGCCTTTAGCCATGTCCCCTGAGACTTTCTGTAAGGCCGTCTCAAAGAAACTCATACAAAGAAACAAACAAACTTGAACATTTTACCCATCCGCGTTTTCATGGAATTACTTTAGCACGTCTCCATGCCTGGCTGTACCAATATTAGCGAACATGCCAACTGAAAACCTCCCTCATCTATGAGATATTTTGCAAGTTAATTTTTAGCTGGTGATTGCATCTTCACCGAGCAACACCGTTTCGGCGTAGACACTAAGAATTTATAGAAAATAAAAAAAAAGAGCCTGACTTTGCGCATATTGCGAGAACTCACGTTTAATGAAATTAAAGTTTCAACATAAACACTACGAGAGAAAGTTGAAATGCGGATATTTTTCATTGTTTTCAGTCTATTTTTGTTTTCGTTTCTTTAAGAAAAAAATGACCGCAAGCTTAAGTCTCTTTAAGAAAAAATTTATTAATAAACATGTTTTGCAGCAGTTGTGCATGGGCACCGCTGTATCCGACTTCCAATATTTGCTTCCTCTTATTACAGTCTCTTCACTTCCTCGTGACCACAGCAGGGCAGGTTAATGCCGTTCCAGATTTTACCGTGTCCTTCTTCACAGCATCGGCCTCTGTAGAAGCTCGTCAACGCCCGCTTCACTGGCTCGGTATCTGTCTAAGAGAAGAAGGTCAGCAATGACGGCTGTTCTCTGGCGTGTGCAAAGCGTCCACATCCTAGCAGAAGTTGGCCGACGCAGCAACGTGATATTTTATTCGATCGGAAAAGAAAGGCACCCTACTTCCGTGGAAGAGCTATTTTCTTTAAAATGAGCCGAATAAAATGTATCGTTCTCCTCGGACACATCCAGTGTGTGCCGAAGTGACTTACACTGAAGGGGCATACACGAAACCGTTTTGTCTGCGCAGCGACCCGCCTCGCTTTCCACTTCATCTGACGGTCGTTCGAAAGTTCTCTGAAGGTTAAATTGTTCCCAGTTGTGTTGTTCTAACCCCCCCCCCCCTTTTTTTCTTTTCCCCGCCCCTTCCGCCCTTTCTCCATGAACGAATGAAATGAAAGAAGAGAGACATTTTCAGTGCGGATGAAGATAATGAGCCTGAGACAGCGCTGATACGAATTTTGTATCAGCTGGTCAAGAATTCAACTCGATGAGTTACGTATTTTATATATCTTACAACTAAGGAGCGATTATATTATCAGATTACCTCAAAACCACCGCTTCCTACCTCGAAAAGGCAAGCCAACCGTGGAGCGCGTGAGAACTTGGGTTTTATTGGGGACGTTGCCGAACGCAATACCGAGCAAGGTCGTTTCGGAACGGGCTCTGTATCTCAGAAGACGTTTTAGAGCGCTTCCGTGTGTATTGCGTTTTTCGTTCTTTTTTTTATTATTGATTTATTTTTGTTAAGTAGAATGCACAAGGCTGCGACAAGGCGTCGGTCCGCCACAACAACGAGCCCCTAAAGACTCCGCGAGGAAGGATAATTAATCACGGACTAATGTCGATTGTTCTTCTTACGTGTGGCGAAGTAAGTAGCCCGGACTCACGCAACAACATTCTTCGAAACAAAGGCGGGTTAGAGGACTAGGCATGCAGTGCATGTGTGGCTGAATCGAATCGACGCAACCGAAATTGCCTGTTCGATAAACGCGAGCTCTCGAAGCCGTTACGCCGTCGATACCCCGGACGATGTCGACAAGGCGATCTATTCAGCGTCCCACTTGAAAACGGCAACGGCCGCTCGGTCGGTCGCCCTCGAATTCTGTAATTGTGGCCGCTTTAATTATCTACGGGTTATTTTATTTTATCTTTTTTATCCGTGGGACGTTTGCGTTCTTCTTTGTGTAGAGAACGCGGAAGGACGTTAGGTCTTATATTTATTTCGTTTTATGTTTGAAAGTGTGACTCTTTTCTTAACATTGCAACGCAAAGTACTTCTTCCCTTAAGGTTGGCACTGCAATTGGGCATTGCGTTATCGGAAGCTTACTAGGTTTTCAAAGGGGCACTCCGGAGATGTTTTGAGCTACCCCAACTAACTATATCTTTGGAATCCCCGGCCATTAGTCTTTCAAATATGCTATTTAGTACTACAAAATATTCAGAATGTGAAATTCAGAATGTAGTTAATGTGAAATCGGCAATTGAAATTGATGCCAAAACCAACATTCAAATATACCCGCCCTTTTCAGTGGCGCGACGACAATGGAAGGCTAGGCTTGCTGGTCGAGGAGGCATAAAGAAAACGCCCGAGTGCCCCTTTTGGCCTAAAGATTAGTGAAAGTTCGCTATACTTTTAATACGTTATCTTAAAAACAATTAAAAAATATTTACAGGCAATAATTAAATGTGTGGACAACCGTTACTGTTTCCGCACATGCTGGTGTATCAAAATAATTCGAGGATTTTCTTCATAAGTATGTTACATTCTAAACTAAGAATGCAAAGGCTTCTGTTTTTGTTTCTGTTTTGCGTTCGGCGTGTTATGTGTTCCCTATTAAATACACGTTTATACGTGCCTTGCTCGTGACGCCGTGTGGCACCGTACCATCCGCCATTGCTCCGTGCCAGGCTCCTGTCCCTGTACTGTCTGCAGGATTCATTTCGTACCTTCGAGTTCGTTCTTCTCGGCAAGGCTTGCCGAGAATTCGATGGTGCCAAACGTGTGCTGCGGAAGGTACAAGCACAGGAGCACGGTACGGAGCAAAGGAGGCTTATGGAGCGTCGATGTGAGCCATGTATACCTCGTTTCAGTTTATGTCCGGACGAGGCTGACGCCACAAGCCGATGGGACCAATCGAACAGCGTCAAAAGCGGAAGTCACTGAACCTTCTTTGCATGTGATTGGTTCAGCGACGAGAAAACACATACAGAGAACACGACGAACACCGTGTTGGTGCGCCTTTGACGGTATATAATTGGTCCCATCAGCAGTGAAGTATAGTTCACTCTTTGCGTCTGCGGTATCCTCAGTATCAAATCGTCGTGGAAGAGTGTGCGTCGTCTGCACATTCTTTCTCGCCCGCACATTTCCGAACATGCAGAAAACGGAGTACAACACACAGATTGGTACTTCCGACCGCCATTTTGTTTTTCCTTCGAATTTCTGAGTATATATCCCGGAAGTTCCACGACCCGAGTCTGACGGGCCGGTTTCCCCAAAATTTTCGGAAACCGCGCTTGAAAGCATTGTGTCTGAGCTGTCTTCTCTGCGCGGAGTTCTTGCTTGAGTAATGACCGCAGAACGTGACCCTCGATCCGTCGGGGTGGTCCCCCTCCCCTCTCCTCTTCGGGCCCATTTCCTCTTGCCAGTTTGACGATGGATGGATGGATAGCACTAACCTGTGTACAGGGAGGTAGCTTGCGCCACCTAGCCCGACTCTTCCTCAATCTTCTCTTTCTCTCGCCCTCTTTTACAGCGCTTGTCTGTCTGTCCCCCTTCCTCGAGACTGCAACGTGTCGCGACTGGGTCGCTTTGACACTCGTGTCTGGTCCGGGCGTCCCCGCTCGTAATTGATTCCGACAATGACGTATGTCGCGAGTGCCTACGAGGAAAGGTCAAGCATATGGGCCGCGCGAAGTAATAAGGCCTAAAGGGATATGCCAGTTTTGACGGTTCCGAACGTCCAGGCGGTCCGTTACCCGCAGAATGAATACATATATTGGGACGCTGTCTCTGACGCTATGCCTGTCGTAGACATGGACACTTCTAGTTCCGATATAGACAGATCAATAAGACGACTATAGAGAAAAGAAGCCTGCTAAACCTTGTTTGTTCGCTCAATTATCGAGAACGAGTGCTGCGTTGGATCTGAGTCCTGGCGAGGACTCAGCTCCAATCACGCGCTTCACGCCGAAGGCGGCCACGAATGTTGTTTGACGGAGTTTCGAAAAGGATCTATATGGCTAGGAGTTGCACGGCGACAAGCTGACTATATTAAGACAACTACCGGACATCCACATTTACCTGCGAGCGACCGCGGTGTGCTTCACTGCCTTCTTAATTTGTTAAATATGTAAAAAAAAAAGATTGTGTCGAAGTCATATCTCTCCTTCATCACAGGATCATGATTTTAGCGCTTTCTCTTATATTCCTTCAAGTGCACCCTTAAAGAAACACTGACACGCCAAAAACCTTTTTTTGTGTGTGTGTGTGTGTGTCTAAAACAATGCATGTTGCAGTCATAGACACGCAAACAAATACCACGACAAAAAAACAAATTTCACCACGCGCGCGCGCACCTTTTTCTTTTTGGTATTTTTCTCTGTTTCTCTCTTCTCATCTCCTCGCTTTTTTTTTCTTTTCTTTTTTTTTACCTAATCGACTGTGAAATTTAGAAGCTTTGGAAGCGACATTTCTATAATATTTAATAAAGGGATTCGCAAAACATGTTTTTTAACGCAATTGCGAAAGTTTTTTTTTTTTTTTTTTAAATACCGAAAATCAGAGTTTGGAATGATGTCGCCTCCTGTCTTTTTATCCTCCCTCGGAAAACATGGCGGTATTGGACTCATGTAGCACTGAGGATGATCGGTGAGTCGGGGAATCGGACGAAATTGTCTTCTTCAGGTGCCCGACGACCTCTCAGACTTCGAAAAGGAAATCGTCAAACGGTCAAAACAACTGGGTTTGGTGCCTGTGTACACTGGTTTTAGTTGTGTAACAGTCAACCGGGGTTTCGGTGCCTGTGTACAGTATAGTTTTGGTTGTGTAACAGTCAACCGGCACGACGTGGCCGCTCACGTAGCTCACAAAAGTCCACTGAGCGTTAATTGTCTTGGACCTCACACGGTTTCAAAGAATTTGAGATCGCTGAAAGGGTCCTGAAAGAACTTCAGACTCGAAAGGGAAGCGTCGTTTGTTCTCACAGCGACAGGCGGCACGCAAGAAGAGCGGTTGATAGCGAGACGCGGGCGAACACGAATTTTCGGGTCGGGTCGGTTCGGAGGTGTGGGAGGAACTCGAGTTGCAGGACGACTCGGGGATTGCGCGAAAACTTCAAACTATGCTTCTGGAATTTTTTTTTTTTTTACTTTACGAATACTGAGTTTTTACGTTTCAAATTTTAAGGGTAGTGTCTAGGCATCGTATTCAATCGTTTGAGATAATAAATAAATAAATAAATAAATAAATAAATAAATAAATAAATAAATATACCGTATATGATTTTGACCTGTCAGTTGCCCCTTTAAGGCTGCTTCGCACATTTGCGTTTGAATGTGACTGACTACGTTGCAAACGCTTTTAACTGCCCACGACAAGATTACAGACTAGGGCCATCTATCGGGAAGATCTGGAACTCTTCTGATCTGCGTATATAGTAGATACTACGCGATATTCTTTAACCGTGCGCTCGATATACCTTTGACAACGAGGTCACATTTCTACTGTATAGTGCATAGTGTCACTTCACAAATCTTGCAATTAAGTGTTTCCAGGATTACCTTGTAATTGTCGTGTACCTGTGCGTTCGCTCATCGTTAGCGGGTACGAGCGACTGAAACACAGGCGATCACACTCAAACGTAAACCTGTGAACTATTTTCTTTTTTACACGCTACGACATCTGAAGCGTCTCTTATACGCACATCGTGCTCCTTTACCTCTTTTCGCCGTGCCGCACGCAGAGTACGATGCTGAACATTTAGGGTACACGTAAAGGCTTCGCGTAAACGTTGTATCTGAAAAAAAATGAAAAAAAAAAGATTTACGCAACGTTTGTGTTGCGTCGAAGCGGCTGTGTGCAGTCGACTGCGAGGTGCCGAAGGGCCGGAGGAAGGAACCCGAACGCGGCGCTGATGTAAACAGGGATCCGTCACGTATAGTTCTCGGAGTATGTTGAGTCTCGAGTGTTTCCTTCCGAGGCCGTCCGACAGAAAAGCTAAAGCCGGAGAAGACCCACAGGCGGTCCCGTTTAAACAAACCGCGCCCGTGGTATGCACAGTCGAAACGAACTAGGTGTTCGGGCCGCCCTTCCTTCATTTAGGCAGGATCCGGCAGAATGCACTCTGTAGTCCGTAGCCAACGCTGCAATCCGACGGAGCCAATCAAACGGCCCAAATTTGAGCTCGTTTTCCTGCATAACATGGAGATGACCAGTCATGGCGAACGGCGACCCCAATTAACGCCGAGATGGTGTGGTGGCGCCCTCAAGTGGTTTCCGCTCTTGACGTCACGGTCAGAATTTGCCTCGCCGTGACGTCATGAGTTGTATAGTCTTGACTACTTATCATCGGCTGCGAAGCACACGTTCGATGGTGTGCGTGTAAAAATAACGATGGAAGCCCGGAGTCATCGCATTCTTAAGCCAACATCGTCACAGTAGACACTCTGACAATGCTCCGATTTCCGTCGATAAGAGGGAACATTAACTGCAACATAAGAGACGTCTGGATAGCTGAAACGGTTTGCATCGTCGTACCAATCACGAATTGCGAGCCGCAGCGACGCTTTTGGTCGCGCACGCCGCTAATATATCGTATTCAGCTCAAAAACGATAGTAAAAAACAAAAAATAGTCCGGCCCCTTTGCGGAGCATTACTAATTTCCCCGTTCATGTAGAGAATTAAGATATTGCAGGTTCGTTGTAGATTAGCTTTATGTTATTTTATCTAGACGTACTCGTTTAGAAAGTCAAAATCAATGCTTCTTCATTCCACAACGAAATCTTTTAGGAATTACTTTACGGAGCGCATAAATAATGCACTAAATGTCCCTTTCTTTCTTTTGTTTTACATGAAAACGAGTTAAACTGGCAATTTGGGCTATGTCCGTTTTCACCTCAAGAGAAAATCAAGTTTTGCGCATTGTTCATACGCGGCGCGAAGTAGTTCTTAAGACATTTGGTTGTCGGAGGAAAAAGCAATGCTTTTGGCGTCTAGAACGTGTACGACTTGATAAGAAAACATATATACTAGTCTAAAATTTACCTACAAATACCTTAATTATCAACATAAAGGGGAAATCACTAATGCTGTGAGGAGACGGACGTTGTTTTTTATTTTTTATTACGGTTCTTGGGGGAAAACGAATATAGTTGGTTCGTTATCACCTTCAAAGTGCCGAAACTACACAATGACAATAAGAAAGGGGACGGAACAGGATACAGGAGCGACTATGTATTTTAATAAAAATGTATAGTAGCTCCTATATCCTGTTTTCGTTCCCTTTCTTGTTAGTGACTATGCATTTTAATATTATGCATAGTCACTCCCATATTCTGTTTTCGTCCCCTCTCTTATAGACCCCTTTCAAAATACTGCCCTCTGTTGGCAGCTCCGGAGTCCCTGCACAATATGGCGGCCTAAAACCGAAACTTCACGGCGCACTTTATGCGTTTGGTTGGAGTAGAAGAAAAACACACAGATAAAGGTGAACTGTCTTATAAAATGACTTGCACGTTCCACGATGTCAGTTTGTTCCGCCATTGAGGTTCCGACCTTCTAATAATCGGCACGCGAATTTCCACAGGTGTCTATTGTCCTTGTGTAGTTTCGACGCTTCGAACGTGGTAATGAAGACAAGTATAGGTATGGTATAGACCTTTCCAAGAATCGCCTTCTGCGTGCTGCCATCTTCGTCTTCTGGGCTTTGGAACGCCTCCAGGGCGTACGCTGTAGCTCTGTTGTGCGATTTATCAGACGCTGGACATGCATCCACAGACTCAGTGACTCAGCATTTTGTTTTTCGTCTAGGTGTTTCGTTTACTCTCGTCCATTTCGTAGCAGGGTCACTCTATGTCAAACGTCGCAGACGTTGCGCTCGACCATTTTCGGTTTTTAAAAGAAAATACCCGGCTTTTTACCTCAAGATCCTTACCCTTTTCCTATAATATTTCCGCCGATTTTTTTTTTCTTTTTGCGTGGGCGCGGTGTGAGGTTTTAAGATGGGCATAAAGTTAGGCATCATTTAATAATTCAGCAAAAATCAAATTTTCTTCGAAACGCTTCACAATTTATTTTATATAACTCGAACGCCATTGAGCTTCCTATGTTCTGATGATTATGCAATTTTTATTGTCATTATATTTTTTTTAAATCTACAAAAAGCACGAAAATTAGGCACATTTCTCACGTTTTTGTTTAATTATCGCTTTGCGCCTGACAATTATAACTGTTTTCTATTGGAAGCCCTCGTAGATGTATTACTAACGAAACATGTTTGAAGCCGTGTTTCGATGCCTCCGTGTATTACAGGAAGGGCAACTCGTCAGACGTTCTTTTTTAAAGAGTGTAATCTCCCGGTTTCGAAAATTAAATGAAGGAGGAATCAGAGATACGAATCAGGCTATTATATGCACAGTCATAATTATCGGTAAGGTTTCGTTAGCCAAGCCCTGTCTTACCACTGCGCTGAGTAGCTAGGGTGGCGACATCCCGTGGCTTGCACTCTCAGTATTGGGCAGGAGATCGAACTATAGGGGGCGCTCTGACCCGTTTGTTTCCCCACACCTCGGTGTTTACTCAACACAAGGCCTTTGAACATGCATGCCCACAGGCCTTATGGGCATGTCCATGTCATCTTCTACAATACATAGGTTGCACGTGTCGTCATATCCTTCCTCCTTTCTGGTGGCCAAAACCTGCCGTTATACTTCGTTTCACCTTATGTGCGAGCGAAGGCAAAGCTGGAAGCGCGAGCACGGAAACTCCGTGCGTTCAGGCTTTGCTCGAGCGCGCAAGCTGGGGAGAAACGCACAAAGCGCTGGTCTCGCGCTTCAGCTTTGGCTTCGCTCGCAGATAAATTGAAACGAGGTATAATGAAGCTGTGCTCACTAGTTTCCGCTTCGGTCGCGACGCTCGTGTACTGCTCGTAGAAAATGCACAGTAAAGGCTACGCTCGAGGAAGTTCGGCCACCAGAAAGGAGGACCAAATTACGTCAGTGCAACCTATGTATAGAGCGCGGGCACAGTTTAATGTAAAAAATACTAACAATCGACGAAGCGACGTTAAGTGCCGGATCTATCCTCAGAGAATGCGAGATTGGCCCACTTCGGCTTTTGTGCTGAGCTGGGACCGTGCATGCTGCATTGTTCGTGCAGGCCGGAGTGGAAACAAAAGAGCCCCTCCTCCCCCGCACCGGAGAACACGAACTCCAGCCGAACGCTGACGCCGCGTTCGGTTATGTCGGCCGAGCGCTGAGTCATTGTATTTATTGTCCCCATCCGTGTAGTTCTAAAGTTAACCGCTTGGGGCGTCACGGTCGCTCCTCCTCCCCAATAGACCAACCAACTCTGACGTCACACCACTGCGGTGGCGCTGCTGTCGGTAGTGCGCATGCGCACAAACTTTGCCTCACGCGAACTTGGTTTTTGCGCGCGCGCAGCACCCACACCCCGTGAAAGCAAACGCGAACCCTTAAAAAAAACAAAAAAAAAACAGTGTGTTGTTGCGTACCTCGCCAT